>VDFB02295322.1:0-25187 GCA_007258455.2 Sequoia sempervirens | reverse complement strand
AATCAATGCTTTGATTGTCATGGAATTCCATCACCATGAGACCTCATTTCTTTGAGGCATTTTTTCAAAGAGTTCACTGCCTTGTCTATGATATTGCTTACTATTATGCTTTTGATAGATTTTTTCCAAGCATCCATAGCTTGTTCGAAAGCACTTGTTTTAGGCTTTCAACCATATTAACAAGGCAGTGAACTATTTGACAAAATGATTTGGTAGACATGTATAAAAAATGTGGTAGTATAGACAAGGTAGTGAATTGTTTGAAAAAATGTCTCAAAGAAATGTGGTCTCAGAGAATGCCATGAAAATCAAATGCAATTGGGAGTTGCTCCTAGTTATTAGTTATGCAATGTGAAGTAATTGCATAACTGCTTAGGTTGACTTTGTAAAAACTATATTGTAATTGGAATTTTGTCATCTATCAACATCTAGTTATTAGTTATGCAATGTGAAGCAATGCTTTGAGTTTGAAATATGTGAAATGCAATGTAATCAATGATATGAATATAAACTACAAAAATCTATTTTTTACAATTTATTAGTTAAAATATTTATTTTATTTGCTCTCTATATCTCTATGCTATGGAAATGCCTTTTAAATTTTTTAAAAAGTTTTTATCTCTTGTTCTATTTTTTTTTACCTTTTTAAATCTAATTTTTTTCTGATTTTTTCTAGACTTTTTCCCGATTTTTTCAAAAAATCTTATACTTTTGGTTTGCCGATTTTTTCCCCAAAAGATTTTTACTGCTATGGTATAAACACATATCTTTTTGTAATATCAAGGATACCTTTTGAAACTTCCATGCATTGCTAATCTAAAAGGAAAAGTCTTTTGCCTAATCTGTATGCAGCCATGCTTTTGACATTGTCAAAAAGAGCAAATATGGACACCATCGATAAAAAAGATTTGTATTAACCAAATAGCCATGTACACATACATCAATATATGCCAATATAAGTATAAAATATAGTTACAAAATAGCCATATAGGCTTACGAGAATTCCATATAAGCATACAATGTAAAATATATCCAATACAAGATATGTACAAAATTGCCATGTCTAGGCATACAACAAAGGGCTTTGGAATTAAAATTCATTTCTCTCCATGCTCTGGGAATAAAGTCTTTCCCTTTGTTTGGTGATCCGATGGTGATAAGTCTGTCACTCATTTTTGTTGTGCTCAAGGAGTGCTCCTGCTACTCCTATAGTTTAGCTCTTGGTGAAGTTTTAACTATTACAATAAGAAGTAAAGACATTAATATATAGAAATTACATTATAAGAAATGATATATTTAACAAAATAATCACTTACGGCCATCTCATGATCACTCTCCACGATGGAAATATTTACATGTCGATGCTCAGGTGTGCTCAAGCCTTGTATAAGCCATCTAAATAGGAATTAAACTGCGAATCAATAATGGTTTGATTTTTCACTAGAACTAACATCTATAACAATGAATGTAAATTGAAATTTAGTAATTTTCCTCATACCTCCTCTATCAGAGCCATGGAGGATTGTATAGAGGATGAAACACCGATATCCATTTCCCTTGTAACATTTGGAGGTGTTTCCACAACCAACATCTGAAAATAAAATAACAAATTATTCAATCACAACAAAGTTACAATAGCGATCCACGTCATGACTTATAATGTATGAGATCTAATGAACAAAATTTTGAGTACAAGTATTAAACTATATATTTCTGGTAGGCCTTGGCAGTTTGATAGGAAGACCAAGCATGATGGGGAGAAGAACACATACTCCATTGTGAAGGATGGGAAGAATTACAACCTTTCACCTCTCCTAGAAAAAGACAAGGAAAAGCATGAAGGGCCTAGTGTTTTGATGGTGGGTGAGAAGGAGTTCATGAAGACCTTGAAGGAAGGAGGAGGAAGAGGATTCCTCCTAATTATGAAGCCAAAAAGTGAAGCAGATCTGCCCACAAAGAAGAAGGAAGATGCACCAAAGGAAGTCGAAGAGTTGTTGGAAAGGTACAAGGACATAACGGTGAATGAATTACCTAGTTCCCTACCTCCCTATTAGGGATGTAAGCCACCATATTGATCTGATTCCAAGGGCTACATTGCCCAATAAGGCTGCATACAAGATGACACCTGCTCAAAATGAGGAGATTGCAAGACAAGTACAAGATTTGATGGATAAAGGGCTAGTGAGGAAGAGTTTGAGCCCATGTTCTGTTCCTACTGTCCTAGCACCAAGGAAGGATGGGAATTGGAGGCTTTGCACTAATTCAAGAGCCATTAATAGGATCACAATAAGATATAGGTTCCCGATGCCAAGAATGGAGGACCTCAGAGATTGTCTATTAGGAGCATCTTAATTTTACAAGATTTATCTAAAGAGCGAGTACCATCAGATAAGGATCAGAGAGGGGGGTGAATGGAAGACAACTTTGAAGACTAATGAAGGGCTCTATGAGTGGTTTGTGATGCCCTTTGGGTTATCAAATGCCCCTAGTACATTTATGTGCCTTATAAATGAGGTATTGAGACCTTTCATTGGAAAGTTTTTTGTAGTTTATTTAGATGAAATCCTTGTGTTTAGCAGGTCTAAAGAAGAACATTTGAAGCACCTTGATATGGTACTAAGGAGGTTACAAGAGGAGAAGTTGCTGATCAACATGGAAAAGTGTGAATTAATGAAGGAAGAATTAGTCTACCTTGGTTTTGTCATCTCCAAGGGAAGTTTGAAGATGGATCCTTCAAAGGTGGATGCTATTCTTACTTGGCCAATACCAAAATCCATGGGAGATGTGAGAAGCTTCCATGGACTTGCAAGCTTTTATAGAAAGTTCATCAAGAACTTTAGCCAAATTTTTGCACCAATCTTGGACACCATCAAAGGAGGTAACAAAGGTAAGTTTTCTTGGACCAATGAGGCTAATAAAGGGTTTGAATATCTGAAAATGAGAGTAGCACAACAACCTATACTTGTGCTCCCTGATTTTGATAATTTTTTTACCATTGAGTGTGATGCTAGCAATCAAGCAATAGGGGCTGTTTTTAGCCAAGAAGGCAGACCAGTTGCATTTTACAGTGAGAGGCTGAATGAAGCAAAGAGGAAGTATTCTTCCTATGATTTGGAATTGTATGCTATGGTCCAAGCCCTCAAAAATTGGAGGCACTACTTGTTACCTAAATAATTTGTTGTTTATATTGATAATCATGCCTTGAGCTTTTTGAATGCACAGGACAAACTCAGTCATAGGCACATGAAGTGGGTAGAGTCTTTGCAAGCCTATACTTTCACAATAAAGTATAAGAAGGTCTAAGCAAATAAGGTGGCAAATGCTCTTAGTAGAAGGGCACTTGTAGTGCAAGAGATCCAACTCCAAAGCATGGGGGTTGAAGCATTGAAGGATATGTATCATGAAGATTCAAATTTCAAGGAGGTATACAATGTTTGTGAGCAGCATTTGAATTCTTTTCATGGTGAATTCTCTAACTTTTTATTGCAGAATGGTTTTCTCTTCAAAGGAAGCCAATTGTGTGTGCGTAAATGCTCAATGAGGGAGAATATCATAAAGGAGAAACATAGTGGGAGTCTTGGAGGTCACTTTGGCCTTGACAAGACCTTGGAACAAGTTAGGAGATTTTACTATTGGCCAAAGTTGCAGGTGGATGTGAGAAGGTATGTGGAAGGCTGCACAATATGTCAAAGGGCAAAGGGAACTTCATCAAATGCAGGACTCTATCAGCCACTTCCCATTCCCAATAGGCCTTGGGAGTGTGTAAGTATGGACTTTGTCTTGGGGTTGCCTAGAAACCAAAGAGGTTTTGATAGTATCTTTGTGGTAGTTGATAGATTTAGTAAGATGGAACATTTTCTTCCTTGAAAATGCACCAATGATGCATCTGATATAGCAGGTCTCTTCTTTAAGGAGGTTGTTAGGATACATGGAATGCCTTTAAGCATTGTTTCTAATAGGGATTCTAAATTCATTGGTCACTTTTGGAGGAACTTGTGGAATAAACTCAAGGAAAAAATCTGTCCTTTAGTTCAACATACCATCCACAAATGGATGGAAAAACTGAAGTGGTGAATAGATCATTGGGAAACCTCTTAAGATGCCTTACCAAGGAGCATGGAAAAGCTTGGGATATGATTTTACCTCAGGCTGAATTTGCATATAATGACTCCATGAATAGGAGCATTGGTAGAAGCCATTTTAAAGTAGTTTATGGCATGCACCCTAGAGGGGTCTATGAACTAAGAGATCTACAAGGAGTTGCTAAGAGAAGTGCTCAAGGTGAGGACTTTGCTGTTACAATCAGGGATATTCATCAACAAGTGAAGGAAACCCTTCAAAAGAATGTTGATAAGTATAAAGAAAAGGAAGATTTAAAGAAGAGGAATGTCCAATTCAAGGTTTGAGACTTTATGATGGCACACTTGAAGAAGGAGAGACTTCCAAAAGGAAAGTATACCAAACTCATGATGAAGAAGATAGGACCTTGCAAGGTGGTCTACGAGTTTGGCTAAAATGCTTATGAAATAGAGCTACCTCCTGGGGTGGCAATCTCTCCTATCTTCAACATTTTTGACTTGTATCCTTTCAAAGCTTCTATGAATGCAGGTGATGGAGCAGGTACAACAACAATGGAGGATGAAGATTGGGTGAAGGAACTATCCCCCAGCCAACCTATGACTCTTGAATGCATCCTAGACACCAAGGAGACAAAGAAGACTAGAAGGAAGGTTTACAAGGAATACCTCGTCAAATGGAAAGGTCTACCTGAAGAGGATGCAACATGGATGTCAAAAAATGATATTAAACAACATGGAACTACTGTAGAAGACCTAATCTCAAAGAGGACTTGAGATCTTATTCTTGCTTGGGAGTATGGTGCAGGAGCACCCATGGGTCTAAGGGACCTAAAATAATTTGTCATGTTTTTTTTCTTGGTTTATGGATGGAATAAGGCCTTATGGACCATTTCAATGCTTTGTAGTAGGTCTTCTATGTTTTTGGTTAAGTTTTTGGTCTTGGTGATCAACTTCTTTGTACAACAAGGTCTCCATCCTCCTTTGTAAGTCTAGTGCATCTTGGAAAAATAAGGGAAAAGGATGCCTTGATGTATCTAGACACCTGAGGGGAGTCACCTTACTTTTGACAAGGTTTTAAATTCCTTTGACACATTTTGGAAGGATCTTTGTGGTCGAGTTGGTAGAAGTTGCTCACATTCCCTTAACTAGGCAATTAGAAGTCAAAGCATGAGATTAGTTGTTTTCCAACGTCTCTCTTTTCAAAAGACAGTTGCAAGAAGTTTGAGGGAGTTTGTAAGAATTCAAATATGCCTCTCTTGGTCGAGGCAAGGTTGATGTTGATGTTTTGATGAAGTTTCAATAAGAAGTTTGCTGTTTTTCCTGTGTTGTTTTGAAGAATTTGCTGATCTCGTACTTGGTACAGACTGTATGTTCATTTTCATGCTTCAAGCCTATAATGGTTGGATAGGTAATTGAATAATATTTCCTTTGGCATTGGAGTGGTGAGATTTCATTGAGTATCAAGGGAGATATTCCAATTTCTCTATTGGGTGGTTTGAAAACCCTTAAAATCAGGGTTTTGGGTGAAAAATGTATATTTCTTCCATTCCCACGTAAAATTGCTAAATCTCGGTGGGATGGAAGATATAAGGCTGTACTATCATTTCCTCAATGTTTTGGAGAATGGAAGGCTCATTTTTGGAAGTTGTGAATGAATTTTGGCTTGACATCTCTATGTGGCAAGCATAATTGACAAGTAAAAAAAATGAGTTTTTTCTTGATTTTGAAAAATCTGTTTAAGAGGCACCTAGGAATGGTGGAAATAGGTGTGGAGAACCTATAGGAGTCTGAATTTGGGCTTTGGGGTGAAGGGGAGAGGCTATATAGTCAAGACCTAGGTGTAGGTCTGTCAATAAGGCCTTTTGGAGTAGCGGTAGAAAGGGCCATTGTGAGTGATGTTTTGACAGTCAAGAGGAAGGGTTTTGGAACCTTGTAGGCGTCCATCTTAGGGTTTTGAATAAATAGGTTTGGTGTCTTAACGGTCTTCCTTGTGTTTTTTATTTTGACTGTCCTACCGGGCAAGGGTTGCAAGCCTTAAGAGAGAGTGAGGTCTAAGTCACCATAGTGATGGGCGTTTGTTGAAACCTAAATGCTAGAGGGTTGTTAAACCTTGTTTTGAATTAATGAGACATGATCCAAATGTTTTCAAGCTTTGTGAGTGGTCTGAGTTGTGAACCCTACGTGTGTGGGGTTGATCTCTTAAAGAATAGTGGAGTTTAGGACTCATGAGAGTATTTGAGAGAAGCATTTAGTGGAGTGACTTTTCCATTTGTGATTGTGAGTTTTCCTTCCCTGCCACTCTGTATCATTTCTAAAGCTTATGTAGGATATTTTCATGGTGTTTGTGGTGGTGGTAGGAGTATTTAAGGTTTGTAAGTAACTTATGCAATAAACCCTCCTTTGTAGGGCTTGATTTGTGCATAGAATAAGCTTAGTCAATAAACATGATGTGAGTGATCATGTCTTGGAAGTCAGATAAAATGATTGAGGTGTAAATGGTTGATTGTAGTATCTTGGTCTTGAGGAACTAGTTGGTAAAAGTGAAAATTTCGTGAGTTGTTTAAGGAATTGAAAGATTCAGAGCTCTTTATCAGGTTTTTGCTTTGAATTCATATAAATTGATGATGACAAAGGTGTGTTAGGATCTGATGGATATAGGTTGTAACATGAAAGATTGGTTTTTGGTTATTTTGCCTAGGTAAAGCAAATTGAGTGGAAGGGTGCCTTGGTGAATGATGAAAGAGTGGATTTTTTAGTGACTCTAATTAGGTTTCTTGTGCATGGATCAGTCATTTTTGCTGATAAATAAGATGTTTGAAGCTTGAGGATGATAAGAAGAAGTGTTGAAATGAGTTGGCTTGTTGTTGCCTTGTGGTTTGCAAATGAAACAATGTGATTTTTGATGAAAAGAGAGAAATTTTAGTTGCTTATTCAATTTGATCTTCTCCTGATTCAATTGGGTCAGATGTTGGTGCAGGAGCACCTAGGTGATCAAATACTTTTCAATTTTGCAAAAGGGATGAGTGTTCAAATTTGTATTCAGTCAATCACAAAAGGTCATGGAAAACTGATGTAAAGCATGTTCAAGGTCATATGAGGTCTTATTTGAATGTATTTAAGGTTATGGGTAAGTTCTAGGTGGTCAAAGTGGGAAAATGCAAATAATGCAATAATGTAATATTGTTAAAAGTTGTTAAAATGACAAAAACAAGGAAATCAAGCATATTAAGGGTTAAAAGGGGTAGTTTCAACCGACGGAAAGACAGTTATGGAAAAGGGAATATCTTTAAAAGGAATGTAAAGGCGAGAAAAAGCAGAAGTTTGTGTTCTTGTAATTAGATTTTGAAATAAAAATTCCCTATTTTTGAGTTTGCAACATTACTTTGTATTGTTTTGTTTTCTTGTCTTGGTAATTTAGGAACACCCAAAGTTAAATCATAGTGTGAATACATGTAAAGAGGAGTTAGTTTCCAATTTCAAGAGTTGGAATTGGTTAGTTTTAGGAAACAAAAGAATAAGAGGTAATTTTCAGTGCCCGATAGAGTCCTTTTAGAAGCAAGTTTGAGAGTCCAATAGGGTTTTTTTCACTACTCCACCAATGTAGGTCAAGTAAGTTGGTGGAGTAGTTTAATGTTAGGATTTTTTGCATGTTTTGATGATTGTAAGTGCAAGGAAAAGCAAGAATACCATGGTGAAGTTGCTGCTACACTGGAAAATAGAGGATTTTCCTACACAAAGTGATGCTACAGTCATGGGTCATGAATAAATAAAGCCTGCAGAGGCTTGGAAATGATGTAGAAGGTCTTGGAAGACATAAAAAATAATGTTCCAGGTGGTGGCCAGAGAAATAGAGGTTTGCAAGAGTATTTTTCACAAAACCCTCCTTGATTTGTGCTTTTACACCCTATAAATGAGGGTTTATTGGATCAGAACATTTTCATGGTTTTCAATCCCTATAAATGGTGAAATATTGAGTTATAAGACATGATTGAAGACTGTTTTGAGGTTTTGAGTAATTTGGAATGGTTTTGAAGGGGTCTCCTTTGTAAAACATGCCTAATCTACTAGCCTTTCTTCAGAGGACAGTCTGAAATCTGATGATTTTCTTTATGTCAAACGTCTAAGAACTTTGATATGTTGTGATGTGCTAGAAAGTGTTGCTAAATGTGCATTGATTTTTTTAATAAGCTTTGAGATAGGAATGTAACTACCCGATTCAATGGTTGATAGACCTACTAGAGGAATATGATATTGTCTGATCAAAACAAATATGTTTGTTTAAACAATGGAAAGGATGATATTGAGTGCTTGGTTACTATCAAACTAATGATATGATTGATGTTACTAAATTTGGTTGAGGTGTATAAGACAAGTTTGGTGACTTTGATGGTTGGATGGGTGAGTATTATGAAGCCTTTTGAGAAAATTGGTGATTAACCACAAGATGATAATCAAGATTCTGTTGTAGCAGGAGTTTGTAACCTATAAATAGAATACTACAGTCAAAATATGGTGAGTACAGTGCTTGATAATGGACTGATAATAGTGAGGTATGGTTTAGTTGATTTGTTGCCTTGGTGAATAAATGAAAGGATGAATTGTTCAAGTGTCAATAATCAGGTTTATGTTGTTTTTATGGCGGTTTATAATGATGTGAATCTAATTGATTAAGTCAAAGTTTTCTTTAATATGGTTTTTTCTTTGAATGAGTCAATTGGAATACTGATTAGTGGAATGATGAATGATGGCCTATGGAATGGCTAAGAGAATTTGAGTGGATTTTGGTTGAATGAAAAGTAGATTTATGATGAAATTATATTTGATCTTCTCCTAATTCTATTTGGGATTGAAATCCCTTGAAGAAATGATGTTGATGGTGTTTGTTGGATGCTCTGCATCAGATGTACCCTGATGATTGAGTGTTTTGATATGATGCTCTACATCACTAACTACCTTGTCTATGCTATTGCTTACTATTATGGTTTCATAGATTTTTTCCAAGCATCCATAGTTTGTCGTGTGGTGCACCTTTGCAAGCACATGCCTCCATGTGAAGTAATTGCATCGTGTTGCTTATGTTGACTTTCTAAACAACTATATTGTACAGTTGAAATTTTGTCATCTATCAACATCTAGTTATTAGTTATGGAATTTGAAGTAATGCTTTGAGTTTGAATGATGTGTAATGCAACGTAACCAACAATATGAATATAAACTACACAAATCTATTAAGTAGAATTCATTAGTTATGTTCTCTTTATTCTATTACCTTCGTGTATGTTTGAGTGAATCCACTGGCACTAGGAGGTGTTTGCTTGAAACCGCCAATATTAGCCTGTTCAACATCCAAAATCACATGTATTAAAATACCATTTGTAAAACAATGCTATTAACATGTAATAAATTTATAATTGTTTACTAGTTACATACCCCATTGATAGGTGTATTGCAAAAATAAGTAGGTGGAGGACCGGTGTATCCAGTCTTAACACTGTGACCTTGCAATTTTATTAAAATAATAAAACTAAATTAGTTAATCATGCATTTCAAAATTGAAATTTAATAAATTAAATTCAATGAACATGCTAACTTTTACCTGACTATCAATGCCATATGCACGATGCAAAATGTCAGCCGTCCTCTCCATCCTCGTAGCAGCATATGAATCCTGTGTAGCAGCATACGGATCCTGCGTAGCAGCCTCTTGAGTGTCGGTGGGGTCATATGAACAAGTCACCCCGCAAGATTGACACACATGGGTTCGAAGGCCACCACCCGAAGACTCCCCTAGATGGTGCTGTACAATAGGGTTAGTATGATGGATGAAACTCTGGGTCAAAGTGTTGATTTCCTGCAATGTCTCTACGTCGACACTCTCTTTCGTAATGATAGGCATAACAATATGCTCACGAGGCGGCCTAGTGAGAGGTTGTCTCCCTTGCCGCGCAGGATCCGACTGTGCACCGAGCCTATCCTGAGCTGACCCCCCACCTCTCCCCTGAAAATCCCTCATATCAAAATAATTTGGGATTTGGTTCAATATGAACTCACTGTATAGTTTCCTAAGAAAATATTGGGGGACTTCACAATTGTTGCACGATGGGTAATCAAAGACCAAGTACCACCTATCATAAAAACGGTTCCTAATCTCTTGGTGGTGGCACCAATGAATAGGAAACCTCTTCGCATTGAGGCTAAGATTTTGATTTGTTCTAGGGTTAGTGAATAAAGAGCACAAATCACCTTTAGTAATTTTTAAATCTTTTACTTGTTTATATGATAGTTTATCTACATAATATTCCCTAGCTGACTGCCTCCTATCTTGCCATCCCATTATTTGTTGGATTATTGAATCTACATTTTTTAACATCTCTTTCATTGAATTTTCTAGTGTCATTCTTTCTGTGGTTGAAGCATTTGGATCACTCAACCTACTGATAAGATCCTCAATTTTGTTTTTGTTGTTTTCAATTTCACTCCTCAAATTTTGTTGAGTGCCAGGAGGCTGTTGAGTGATTGGTGGGGGAGGTTGATTTTGTTGAGGAGGATTTTCTTGTTCTTCTTGTTGAGGATTTTCAGGATTATTTGCATCTCCTACAAATTAAAAAAATAAAAATCAAATCTAACCTAAAACAAACAAAATCAACTTGAAACTAAGAAATTCAAAACAAATAGCAAACAATACTTACCTCCTGCACCTCTTCGTCGTCGTGGCGCCATCTTTGTAAATGAAAAGCAACTATTTTTGATGAATTTTGTAGAATGCCTCCTCCTAGAATGCAAGCGCGAAAATGAGGGTTTTTGGCTGCATGTAGAGTAAAAAAATAGACAAGAGAAAATGAATAGCTTTCACTTTTTTTTTTGCTTTTAAAATGACATAACGCGAGCGCGTTATAATGCGCTTGCGTTATGTAATTTTCAATATTTTTTTGAAGTTGGCCACAAAGTGTAACCCAACTTCATGCACTCGCCTAGTGGCTCAAAAAGACCCTCAATGAATAACATGACTAATCTGTGCTCTAAAATGTTTGTCACCATGACTGCCAATCTCTGGAACTTAGAAATGTAAGCATTCATTGTGCTATTCTGTCTAAGCTGAGCCAACTCTCTAAAATGCAACTCCAAGTCCTTCTTATCAAATCTTTCCCTCAATTTCTATGTGAAATCCAGATAAGAGGTGATGTTGGCATGACCCAAAGTGACAAGTCTGTGGTACCACCACTCATGTGCCTCACCCTCCAAATGTAGTGTAGCATATTTTATCACCCTTGCGTCCAACATGGGATTAAGTTGGAAGTAAGTGTCCAACATTTATATCCAAGCTCTAGATGTACACTTGCTGGACTTGTCAAAGGAAGGAATAGAGAGTTTCCCAACCTTACATTGTAGGTTCTAGTTCTGAGGGTCCCTCTGATGGTCTCTAGATCTGTTCCTGTACTTAATAACATAGAAATATTGTAATGTTATAGCAACATAAAACTCATCCCCCAAAGACTGATACTCCCTCAGATAATTTGAAAAATCCTCACCTTGTGCATGCTGCCTCTGGTTACCAGTTGATTTTCCTCCTAAGAACTAAGGCATAAGAGGCCTAGGTGTTACCTTGCTAGCTGTCCTAACATGACTATGTGCAAGAATATGGGTATTGCTTCTATATTATTTCCATCGTTCCCATTACCTCCATTGTTACCATTGTTGTCATTGTTAACATCATTGTTTCTACCATTCACAAGCTGATTTAGGAGTTGCACCACCTATTCCTGGTTTCTAGCTAGGTCATTAAGGATATGATAAGTACTACCTTTAGGTATATCTTGCCTATCTCTTCGATTTTCTTCTTAGGATGAAGATTATGAAGCAAATAGATCAAAGCCCTCTTCTCTTGCCCTTCTCCTTTTCTATGTGATATAAGTTTGATTATCTGGATTCATAACATTCATGCAAATGAGGACCACTGATCTTTCTTTCTGATTTCACAGGTTGGCAAAAATAGGCTCTGATACAACTGTAAAGATCCTTTCTAAGAGGGTATGAAATTTTTGCAATGTCTATAGATATTTCTTACTACCTAGCCAAAAATATTTTGCACATGAAAGCATGAATTGACAATGAAATTATGATATAGAACTAAGATACCAACATGACATCACAAGTAATTTTGGGCATTCAACCATCATATTGGCAACTATATGTCAAAAATCATTTACTGTTTCAAATACAATGATAATCTGAAGCTTACTGTGACACTACCAGTGCTTGGAAACACAAAAATAACAAATGCCAAAGCTAATATAGATTTTTGATCATATTTAGGAGCTACAACAGACCAAAAACAAGCTCAAATGACTGTAACAAAGCATCTATTACAGAACAAACAATAATTCAACCTTGTACTCATTTTGGAAATTATTAAGGCTATTTATTTGATTGCATAATACACTTAGAACATTCACAGCTAACACTAATAATCTCCCAGATCGACTATAGGTCTGAAATGACTTAAAGCAAGTAAACATAATGCAAGAAGAACATGATCTAACACACCTATACTGAGAAATGATGAACAACTTGTAGACTACAAAACCACCTTGGAAAGTCTCATGTCATGAAACCTAAGATTAGTACGTCCTTTCAACAACAACCATTTTCTTCTAGAAAGTCACACCAATACTTAGAAGTGCAGCACACCCTCTTGAGAAGTAATAATGTTCTGAAATGAATGCCACAACTCCATAGGTGCAAACTTCCTCCTCCAAAATCCACATTTTTATCCAGCTATAATTCCAAACTCATGCCTAGGGTTTTTATGCAATGCAACCTCTTATTTGTTGAGTCTCCACAGAGAATAAAATAATTGCAACCACTGGATCCCAAAATGAGTTCACCCAGAATAACAAGAAGGAGAAAAATGACCCAACACAAACCCTTGCACAATGTCATCTGAACATATTCAATTTCTACCAATTTGATTATTGAAAATGATTCACAAAATTGCAAAAGTACTTCTATAGGAAGTATGAGTGATTCCTCAATGATCTCCAACTAGGGTAGAAAGTTACACTACTGAAATTGGTGCCCTAAGGTTCCCAAACCCATAGACCAAGAAGCTTTATAAAAGCTATCCAAATGAAAAGTTAGAAAATAATCTAAGCATGAGAAATGAGCTCCTTCTTGCCTTTTTAAAGAAATCCTCGTGCTTCTAGAAAGATCCAAAAGAATATCCACCAAGCTTCTAGAAGAATATATTAAAATATTAATAAAGTGACTTTATAATATTTAATTCTTTTATTTGAGTCACTTTAATTAAATTAATTAAAATAAAGTTACCTTTATTTCACCTTTAGCCTTCGGGAATAATAAAGGCTAAATGATCCTCTTGCGTGGTTACTGAGGAGGGGACATTATAGATCTTCTTGATATTGTATTGGAACTTTGTGATATGTTATCTTAATATGTCACTTCACAAAGACACCTAATTTTAACTTCTTGTTGGTAGGTCTTTATCACAGTTTTGAAGTAAACAAGTTGAATTTGCTAATGGCAAGATGCAAGATGATACAGATTCTATAGTTGATTGGGGAGTGTTCAAATGCCAACTTCGAGTCTAATGTTGATTGCGTTTGCCAATGCCAAAACTTTTAAATATCAGTTTTAACCAAACCACCCTAAGAAAAAACATCTTTACCATATAATGTCCACTATGCATTAGCATGGAATTATTATCCCCTGATTTACTATACTAATACAAACTCCATATTATAAAACTCTACCCAAATAACTAATTACTAAATTTCTATATTAAGATTCTTATAGAGTGAAAAGCCTAAGCTCCATGTATATCACTAGCTACAGTTATAGAGATAACTAAAAGATTTTAAAGGAAAACATTAGTATAGAATTGTCTAGAATGGCTAAAATCTCTTGCTAAACATATGGGCGGGTTGTCTACATGTGTTTAAAGCTCTGTAGAATGAAGTTGCACCCTTAACATTTGGAAATTTGAGCTTGATAGGGAACACAAATTCAGAACACACATTGAGAGTAGTAAAGAGAATTAAAATGATTTAATAAAGCTGAATGAAAAAATGAATGGTATGGGGATGAAAATTATCCTTGTCAATGGGTCTTTAGTCTACTGGTGAAGTTGAAGGTTCTAAATGAGCCCACCAGGGATCAAGTCTTGCTGAGTGCAAAGGTTGACACTGAAAAGGGATGAGGCCAGGATCATTGCCCCGAGTGAATTTGGCAGAATGGTACCCCTCAGTCCTTGACTCTTAGTCGAAGAGTTTCAGCCCAAGAAGACTTGTGCTTCTGTATCGAATAGCTAAAACTGATTTGTAGATGACCTTCATAAAAAAAAAAATCCGTATCTTGGCTAAAACTGATGGTTTAAGTAATTGCTTGGACAGTGATAGGCAAGGGAATATCTGCTGTTGGATTTTGAGGTTGAGAAGCCATGTTGTAATGATATGAAGAAAATGGGCATGATAGAAATGAAAGCGTGGAGGATTGTACACTTCTTTAGAAGCCACGAATGGAGCTTTTCAGGGGGGGTTTTGTGGATCAAATGGAGCACGACTTGTGCGTAAATGTGACATATTTTGTTGGTTTGGTTGCAGGCGAAAGAGGGGCGGGACCGACAATTTACAGATAAGGATTGCATTCCCTTGTACTAATGGTGTTGTGAAAGGTAGAGGGTACGAGTTTGAATTAGCATCACCTCTTCTAATTCTTACTTGGGTATATGTTATGAAACTCTTGACTATTGTGGTCTTAAATACATTGTTTTGTGCCTGGTATAGTTGTAAGGCTTATCTGAAAGTACTCGTCTTTCATTTGAACTGGTACACTATATCGAATCATGCAATATGAAACAATTCTATTATTGTGAGTGAAATTAGAAAATCTTGAGCTAGAGCAAGGGAATCTTAGATGATTTATGGGGAGTGTATTTAGCATTCAAAGGATTTCATTCTAAAATTGTATGTAGAATGTTGAGTTGCCTTCGTGAAACATGGTAATAGTTGGTTTACTTTAGCTTTCATGTTCTATGTTCCTTGAGAATTCTTATGTGTAAAAGTAGAACTACATTGTGCGTATTTTAGACTATGAGGTAAATAGTCTCACCTAAACTGGCCATGTGGATCCTTTGTATGCATAATAGGTGTATCAAGATTATGTGAAAATTGTGTTGGAATTACTCGTCTCTTTGGTGACCATTTTTTTGCAGAAGCATGGCGAAGATATTTTGACTATTAGTGCCTTGACTGTTTAGGCTAATTCAATGAAAAAATATTTTTATACAATTATTAATCTATTAAAACCGTTTCTAGGTTTCATCTAAGTTTTGAATTCTGTGGAGCAGTCAGGAAGGCATGACAGCTTTATGACTGCCTAGTAATTTTGTTTTAGATTTTTAATTCTTCTTGGCGATATTCTTATTGTTTTTCTTTTTGGAACTTTATCCTTGTTTTCTATAAGATGTCTATGGTCTCTGAAATGTGTTATGTATTTTGTTGAGTTGTCTAACCTTTGTGCAAAAGTTCTTAAATTGTCAATAATTAAACTTCAATCAAAGGACTGATCGTGATAACAATTTCTGGGTATATAAATCAAAGTGTAGGTTCCTTGAGAGATTAATGTGTAAGAAGAATCAGATGTGACTTTGATCTTGTTTAAAAAATGGGTATGCACATGTAGTCTTTGGGTGAAGGATGCCCATGCGATTCAAGTTTGTAGGGGAGTATGTAGATAGATCCAAGATTTAGAGTTGTATCTATGCTTGATCTTGTGTTATACCCTTGTCTCCTTAGTCTTATAGTGTGAATATACAAATGTATGTATAGTAAAAAATATGTATATATGTAATATATGTGTATATATATTGTCATATATCCTTATTTGTATCATTATATATATATATATATATTATACATATATATATATGTATATATATGTACATATTTATATATGTATACATATATATATAGCATGTATACATATGCATATATGTATATGTATATATATATATATATATATATGTATGTATGTATGATACATGCACTAGTACATGAGTTACTTGCCTTGTGAAATTGTGAGCAAGTGAATGGCCTTTGAGATTACTTTATGTATTGTTTATGTATATGTAATTAGTTAGAAGTCAACTTATGTGGGTTCAATATTTATTTGTGTGTTAGTGCTTTGATCCCCAAAACCTACGAGATCATGTGTATAGGTTAATGGATTATAATGTGCTATTTTAATAAGATAAACTAGTCCAAGGCTTGTAAATCCTTAGGAGTCTTTGATTATGTTTACTTGGCTAGAAGATAGATACATGTTCAAAACAAGCTTGATACAACTACAATTTGTTTGAGTTTCATTGATAGAATGCAAACTTGATAGATATTAGGAGAAAATTGTTGTAAGAGTCTAATTGACTTTCACTAGTAGTACACAAGGGATGGATATGAAAGCTACCTATGGTATGATAAAGCCTAATTGACTTTCAATAGTTGCATGTAGGTGATGGATGCTAGGAGCTACCCCATACTAGGTTGAATTGACTTTTGCTAGTACCATGTAGACAATGGATGGCATGATCCACTAACTCAAAAAGGTTCAACATGCTATGCAAATCTTATTAATAACCTCACTTGATGTGCATTGTCACACTTATGTGGATGGAAACAAGTAGTATGAAATGCTTGTCTTTCATCATAGTTTGTTGTAAAACATGATAAGGATGGACCCTCAACGGAGTATGTGATGCATTTGTTTTGATTTTTTCTTTTGTTATCTTATTATAAAGGCTATATGTAGTGAACTAGGGAAATATGAAGATGCATGCAATAGTATTGCATCCATGTCCTTTTTACTAGCTAGTCATTATGTATAAATGTGATGTATGTATAAACTGCTTGATCATTGTGTGCATATGTGATGTAGGTGTATGAATTGGTCACTATGTATAAATGTGATATCTACATGAATGTGGTGTGTGTATGAGTTGGTTACTAGGTGGTTTGTGTTCATTCATTGTTGTTGAAATTGTATTAACACTTGTCAAGGACAAAAAGTTTCATTTAGTTTAAAGCTATGAAACATACGTGTGACATTCCTACTTTAGTTCCTTCCTCCTCAAGTGCCGATGCCTCTGGTTTGGGTGCCCTTGCGATTGAGAACTTCCCACCGCTCAATTCCGACATTGCCCTTCCAGTGGTTCTGCTTTTGCTTAAGGATTACACTCCTGATGTGGCCCTTTCTTTAGGTCTTACAGTTGGTGTGATGCCTTCTTTTGACATTAATGTTGGTAGGAAAAAATATTATGCTAATGCTACTACCTATTCTTGATGGCAATGCTTTCCTTTGGCATTTTCTCACCCCTCCTAGCAGGGTAAACATTGTCTTGTTCTTCTTCCTCCCCAGTTGTTATCTATGGCTAGGAGGTGTTAGACAATAAAGAAAATTTTAGATATCAAGGTCTCATCTATAGATTCAATGGTGTTTTTCCTTCCCTTCTAGATTTGAATAAATGGGCTTTGGAGTCTTGGAAGCCCCTCATTGAGGGCATGATTGAACTGTATTCCTATGCTAGGGTTTTTTTGTGGTTTCTTTTCAATCCAGTGATGATCTAGGATGCTAGTGCTTGAAGGTGGGGTTTGGAGGTGGGGAAAGAACTCCCTCTCTCTCAAACCTTGGGTTCCTTCCCTCGTAGAAAATCCCTAAGTGTTTATCCTATTTGGGTCAAACTTATTAATCTTCCTCTTCAATTTTGGGAAGTGTTTTGTTTTGAATCTATTGGCAATGCTCTTAGTTGTTTTTGACAAGAAGATGCTACAACAATAAACTATGACCATACTACTTATGCCACATACTTGTGGACATTGACACCTCCGAGGATTTTCTTGGGGATAGTGTCCTTGTTGGGGATAGATCTTGGACTTAGATGCTCGACTATGAGGGTCTCCCCTTTTGCTTTAGGAAACACTTTTCTATTGGACACTTGGCTTTATATTGTCCTAGATTTCATCACAAGAAATGTGAGTAACTTGGTGGGAAAATGCCCACTATGAGCATTTGATGGCTAGTGATTTTACTAATTTTGTGTATGTGGTATCAAAGAACTGGGCTCTCGGGGCCATAGTGACTTCTAAGACTCTTGACATGTTATCTTCTATGGGGCCTTGTTTTGGTCAATCCACCTTTGGAGACTTCAATTCCAAGGGTCAAATCTACGAATCATACTTTATTGGATGTTGTAGGTAAGAATATAGCCCCTTTTTCATCACCTATGGGGGCAACGGAGGATTGCTCTTTACTCTCCTCTTGAACATAGTCTTTGGAGGATGATATTCCATGGAAGATCATCCAAAGAAGGAAAAGAGGTCATCCTAAACATACTTGTGCTTCCCACACCCATGTATTGGGTGCTCTAAATGTTAGAAAGGGTTTAAGGGTGGTATAGTTAGTAATCCTTGTTTATTTTGTTGGAAACTTGGTTGCAATTGTATATGTGTTGTAGGTTGCTTCTAGTTTGTGACAACTTGGTTGTTGTTTTGTAGTAGCTTGTCTTTTTTGGCTACATTTTTTTGTTGTTTTCCAATTGTGTGTTGGATGTCTTTTGTTGTAACTTGGGTTTCAAGGTCCCTTCAAAACCTATTTTGTTGAGTTTTGTTGTAGCTTGGTTGTTTGGCATTTTGGGGCCCCTTCAAAACCTATTTTCCTCTCAATAAAAAATAATCGACACATTTGTTAACATACTATTGCACATGTATTATATTGTAAGTATTAGCTTAATTAATGTTTGTGATTCAAAAGAGAGGTTGGAGATTTCATCCAAATGCATGGATGAAGTCTTTCTATATTTGGTGTGTGAACTATGGAGCCTTTGATTCTTGAAAAGGGATACGAAGGCACAATCATTTTGAAGGGATCTCAAATAAGTATGTTTGTGTCTAGAGATTTGTCTTGATATAGAGAGTACCCTATTTAATGCAAGGATGAGAGTTTGTGATTGAGAGTTACTACCATTATCATGTTTGGTAAAATTATAAATCTAACATTTCTAGATTGGAATAGATTATTAAATTACAAAAATACTTGATATTGCAATTAGAAGTGAATAGTCCAATAATTTATTTAGTTAATTAAGATTATGTCAAGACATAATAAAAATGATAGTCCAAAAAAGAGTAATTGCCAAGGATAGTTATCACAAACTAGCTATAGAAAACACATTTTGAAATTGTAAGTTTTTTGATAGGTAAAAATTGTTGAGTTGACTCAAGTTTGAGAGATCGTGTAAACGATTCACTACGTTACTTGGTTAAATAAGATTATATTAAGATATAATAAACATGATAATCTTAAAATTATTTATTATAAAATAGCTATAAAGAACACATGCTGATGTTGTATGTTTTTTAATGGGTAATTTGTTTTGGGCTAACTTGGGTCTAAGGGATCATTTTGATTAGTCTTTAGAAGCAAAAATGATAAAATAGGAGAATATATGAACATCTTCTAGTTAACCAAAGACAAGACAATGTAAGCAAATGAATGTCTTTACTTAAGGCTACAAACCATACAAAATTACAATAGTTCCTCCTGAAACTCTATTCTAATGATGAATGTTTGATATCATGTTTCCAAATTTAAATTTAGAAGAATGTTGAGATACCTTTAGATGGTGAGATAGATTATTGTTCAATACTTGAGGCTACTCATCTTCAAGAAAATATTGAAATGAATCATGGAATTAATAGTAATAAAGTTTCTTTTCATAGAGGAACAAGTGATATAAAGAAGTTAAAGAGTTCAAGAAAGAGCCCTTGGTAATGATTTCTTTATAATTCTATATTTCTTTTTATCATTGTATTCTTTAGTGCAAAGTCTTGCAAAGTATTAGAAGATTATAAATTTATATATGAGTTGAAACATGTAAGTGTTTTTTATAATAAAATGGGTTTTGAAAGGGGTTGGACCCTTGCATAATGAAGCATCCCACAAGTATATGGAATAAATACCATGAATTATGTTAGAAACAAAAAAAACCCAACAAAATAAAATAGAGATAGACACCATTATAGCTAAATAAAAAAACAACCAAAAGGTAATAAATAATAGGGATCTCAAGGATCTAACATAGGTAATACTAAACCCATTCTTATTCAATCTCACACACTTCACTATAGTATGAGATTGGGAGACAAATTTTGGAAAACCTTTCTTTCATCTTTGTACAATTTTTTAAGAAATAACATCATTCAAATTAACATAACTAGGAGAAGTGAGGGGATTCCTTCATAGAGGCTCCAATTGTGTGTAGTAGGAATAGAGGAAAGTCAAGCTAAAGTAGGTTGAATAATCACCTCCTGAGCATGATGAAATAGTTTCAAAGATGATGGCATAAAAAGTTGAGTAATCAAAGTAGAAGTTAGTTGGGATACAAGTTGATGGAGTAGTAGGAGGACTCATTAGAGTTGCACTGACACAAGAGAACCAATACCTTGAGAAGAATCATCATCTTGAGAAGAACCATCATAATGAGAGTTGGATACATGAATAGTTAAGTGATCTTTGCTAACATTCTTCTACTACATCACAGTGCCTTTGTATTAGGAGTGTGGACAATCAACAATTCAGTGGTTGATGGTAAAGAAACATTCACATATGAAGGGGAGACCCTCATAATCAAGCAATTGAGTCCAAGGCCTATCCCCCACCATCAAGAAAACACCCCTATGAAGAGGCTTGGAGATATCAATATCCATAGGATTTGAGAAAATGTATTGTGACCCTTGTAGGAAGTGGTAGAGTCAACCTACAAAAAATGACCAATAGAGTTTCCTATGGATTTATAACAAGAATATTCCTAAAATTGGATAGGAATATTCAAAAGGAAAGCCCATAATATTGAGGATTTTAGAAAGAGGTTGAAGGAAGTAGTCTAAGGCTTGATCGAAAGAGAATGCTCTTCTCACATCCACAACTTGTCATTAAGCACCAAATCCTTGTCCTTCAAAGAGTCAAACCACATATTGAAGAATCCCTTGGTGCAAGGGAAGAGTTTGATCTTGCACTCAAAGATAGGCTTCTAAGAATGCTAGACACATGTGTGTAAATTAGGTAAGGTAGGCCAAATATTGTTAAATTTACAAACCTGTATAATCATAAAATTGCACCCCTTGCAATTTCACATACTTTCTTGCTTTTGCTTTAGTGTCCACTCCCTTAGCATCTTGAGTAGGCTCATTTTAGCCCCTGCATCATCCTTTTTCCCTTCTCAGGATGCTCCAACACCCCTTTTCAACAACCACCATCGTGTGTCTACTTTGCATCGGACTTTGGGATTTTCTTGTATGTATTGTTTTGTAGCGTGATGTGTCTAGACACTAGCATGTTGTGCGGACATCCGTGCATTGCGCTAGTGTCTTGCAACATTTCAACGCTCAAACAACCATTTTTGAGCATGCTTGCCACTTTTCCTTACCTTTGGTTGATGGTAACGGCTTGAGATTCTTTGCAACCGCTCGAGAAAGTTCCTTTTGCTTCTTTTCTCTCTTTAAAAGATGTCCTTTCACTTCATTTAAGGGACTTCCTCCATTTTATAGCTCCATTCTTCTAATTCTAGCTTCACTCCAGCTTTGGCTCTAGCTTTCTACACTTCAACTTTTGCTTGCATAGCTCCATATAGCTTGTTGTAGCAGCTTCAAGCTCTCACAAGCTCTCCTTACAACACTCTTTGCAGCTCTATTTCCCTTGCTTTATGCTTGTGAGCATCTTGAGGATTTCATATCCCTTATCTATTGCATATTTACTTCGTGATACGTGTTCTCCTCCTTGAGTGGGGATTTCTTTTATCACTCATACTTGGTGGTGCAAGTTCTACTCCTAAGTTGGTTTTGCTTTCACCACATGATTTGTTCACTTCACTCTTTTTCTCTACCTTCTTAGCTATCCATGGAAGTGGGAACACCAAAACATGGGTTTGACTAAGGCAAACCCTATACAACCCCAACACTTTATCCAAATATCACACTTGCAAGTATTGAAGACATTCAAATAAAGGAGGCTTCATCACTTGCATGGTTGTGAGCATCTTCTTTCCTTTCTCTCTCTCTCTCTCTCTTTATCATTTACCTTGCTTTACTTTCATTTCTATCATGTTCTATTACTTTATTACATTATGTAATTTCTCAATAATAGGAATAGAAGTAGCCACTTAAGTGTGTTGAGAATATGGATGCACAGTCCCTGAAGCTCTAAAATCTTCAATAAAGGACCTTTGCCTTGAAAGATAATCAACCAAAAAGGAAAGTGTTGCAACAATGGAATGCTGAATAGAGGTTTTATATTGATATGATATGTTACAAATGAACAAAATGCCTGATTATATAGGCAAAAAGGAAAACCTAAGATGCAAGAGATGTTGCCATGTGTCATGATCTAACAACATGTGACAACATGTGAACCCTATCTAAGAAATTATTAAATGTTGAGATAAGTTCTAGGACAACTCATCTTCTAGAAGGAATCTTATCTCCTACAAACAAGGAAGGGAACATTACCCCATTATTAAATGATTTATTAAAAATGCAACCTAGGACTAAATGATATATGACCTAAGTTAACTTATGCTAGTGTAATAATTAATTAATTACACTAACAAAGTGTTTTCTATGATAAACTCATTCTATGGTTCGTACGAGATGCTAGCATTCCTTTGGGATGCCAATGCGCCTCGCTATCGTCTGAATTCCACACTGCCATCCTTTGGCCGAGAGCTTGTTGATTCATTCTAGAAAATCTTTGACATGCTCTTTTAGATGCTGAAACTCTCACTGTTGTTCCTGAGGTAGATTAGGGTAGTTCACCCCATGAGGTTCTATGAATGAAGAGAACTCATGAGTAGAAAATCCCCCTCTTTTACATTTTGGTGAATCTGACGTGAAGAATAGTGTTCTTCGAAAAACTAGGAATTTATTTACCCCTACTTAGTAGGGTCATAACTTTTGACTTGATGCTCGGAATTCAAAACCGTTTGCACCATTGGAAAGGTATCCTAGAGAACTAGTTTAATCCCTAAAATACAAGTGCCTTCGATAGTAAAATTTTAAGGACCAATGCAAGTTCCGACCTTAAATTTCACTTTGAAGACCTCCAAAAATGCGAATTACTAGAACATAGAAAATACCGAAAAAATCGTAATGGATTTAATATCTTCTTTTTTTAGTTCAGTATCTAGTTTTTTTCAAAATTTTAATGATGTTCCATTTCATGCATGTGACGGTGGCTTGGCCTTGCCTATGTCACTTGGTGTCTTTGATCCTTCTCACTGAATTCCTCTTACTTTAGAGGATATTTTGTTGCAAGAAGATGAAATCATTGATACCTTTCTTAATGTTACTCTACCTTCTCTTCATTCCAATGCACTCTCTTCTAGGGATGATGCATTAGTGAATGAAAAATATTTTCATCCCAATGCAATCTCTTTTAGATACGTTGCATTGGTGAATAATGAATCCTTTCATTCCAATGTACTCTCTTTTGGAGATGATGCATTTGTGAATGGCGAACTTCCTATTCATTCCAATGCACTCTCTTCTAGAGATGATGCATTCATGAATGATGAATCTCATCTTTTTTTGATGCAATCTCCTCTAGAGATGATGCATTAGCACATGATGAACCTCCTTCCACATCTGATTCTCCTTGGATCAATGTTGAGAATGTTTCTTTGAATAGTTACTCCACATTTGATCCTGTATGGATCGATGTTGAGAATATATCTTCAAATAATTGTTCTACTAGTTGTGATGATTCTGTAAATGTAATTTATGTCTCTGCTACCCCTCAAAGGCCTAATAGACTAGTCATTTACATGACTCCAACTAGTGCTTCTTCTAAAAGGATTTGTTCTATTGATGGTGTTCCATTTGATGGTAGTTCTCTTGATCTTCCTATGGCTCCCTCTTATAGAGCAGTAGCCCATACTTATGAGAATAGAATGAATAAAAAACCAAGCCTTCCTCAAGCACCTAAACCTACAACTAAAGCACCTAGTGATTATGATCTTGTCGAACAACACCAAGTTACTCTGGATAAGATCTCATTGTGGGACTTGCTTCAGTCTACTCTGGTTTACCAAGGTATGCTTCAGGAAGCCTTGCAAAAAATCCTCTTGCCTTCTTCCGCTAGGTTGGAAAATGCTAATGCATTGATGGCATATATTCATGTGGATTTTTTGAATATTACATTCTATCTACAGGAGCTTCCACCTCTAGAAGTACAGAAGTAGGTGGTTCCTCTAATGATCATAGTCAACATTAATAAAATTGGAATTAGACGTATTCTTGTTGACACTGGTTCCATTCTCAATGTATGTAGCATTGATCTACTACCTAAGATTAATATTGAATCATATTCTCTTAATACTTCTTTTTTTTTCATTTGTGGGTTCAATAATGGTGGGAAACAAGGTCTAGGCACAATAGTGTTACCTTTGTAGCTTGGACCCGTTACCATACCTAACCTTGTTTATGTCATGGAAAAAAAGCTACCTTAAAACCTTCTTCTTGGGAGACCATGGATTCATGTTATGGGTGCAATCCAGTCTTCCTTGCATAAATCTATTAAATTTATTTGCAAGAACAAAATAGTCAAAGTGAAAGCTAATCCTAAGGCTATGCACTTATGTGAGATGGCAGCTGCTGGTCAAGCTTCAGTTGTGCCTACTCTTATTCCTTCAGTATCTTCTAGTGTGTTGATGTTTACTTCTGCAGTACCTTCTACAAAGGATACTCTTGAAATAGATGTCCCTATGAAGATCTTTCTGAAGCAAGAAATCTTAAGTCTGATCCTTCCTCTTCTCAAAGGAATGAATGTCTTGGTGATGATTGGGGTTCTCTATAATTTGTTGGTTCCTTTGTTGGGGAACATAAAGTCGACCTGATCCACTTAGACCTTTCGATAACAACATCTACACTTGCTATCAGAGATAGTTTTTCTTTTGTATCATGAGGTAGTGTGAGCAATAATTGTAATGTTCTTAGTGTTGATCCTCCTTCTGAGGAAGAGGATTATGCTTTTGCTAAAGAGGATAAT
>VDFB02295321.1:0-31510 GCA_007258455.2 Sequoia sempervirens | reverse complement strand
GGAGTTCTGAAACTCAGATGACTACGTTTGACATCTCGTTGGATAAGCAGACTAGTCGAGAACAAATTGACTGTATCCGCCATCAAAAACGCCAAGATTTACCCCCTCTTCAAGATGGGCGCCCTCAGGCTAGAGGCGCGCTTTTCACTGAAAAGAGCAAATTTCTCACATTTGGAAATTTAGGAATTTCAACTTCTGTCGTTATTTGCCGGAGCTGTGGGTCTCGAAAAGCTTTGCTGGATAGCTCGACGGATAGCCAGACTGATTCTGAAGAGATTGACTGGATGCTTGAACATTTTAAACAAGATCTTGACCTTCATCAAGCTGGGCGTCCTTGGGCTATACTTGCACTTTCTGACTTTTCCTTTGAAAAATCTTCATAAATTAATCATTGAAAACTCTGTTTCGATCACTGAAATGACCGTGTGCAACGTGAAATGCTGTCGTGAGATGCTCCTCCATCGTGAAAAGCTCTATTCTGAGTCTCTGCTTCAGGCTCTGATCAATAAAACTGACTTTGATTGACAAACTATTGACAAAAACTCCATGCTTGATATTGCCCAAAACTGTGTCTTACATCATTTTAGCAAGATTTAGACTATTTATGCAAAATGCCTTGATGAAGCAAAAAATTTGGTTTGGGTACAACAATAATAAGGTATAAAGTTAATTAATTTAAATTAACTTTATAATTAACGTTATTAAAATTAAATACATAGGACCATTGAATGATCAAGATGTCTCCAGGATATAAATCCATTGTCATTCCCAAAATAGAAAGATTGAAAATCGACCACTCTAATCATCCTCTGTGACTTACTATAAATAGTAAGTATAGCCAAAGCGTCTAGCAAAGCTCCAGAAAATGCATAGAGAAACCTCTTGAAATGCCTGGGTCGGAAAGCACCAAATAGAACCAACTGAATGACTAAACACCCAATAATACCTTCAAAAGGGCCCCCTAACCAACCTATTAGCCTACGAGGACTAGTTGGTAGACTAACCACTACATTTGTCAACTGCCTAGGAAAAGGGGACATTACACAAAATGAGAAAACTATTGCTGTCCTAACTAGAAAATTGTAGACTTTGTGTAGAGGACAGTCCTTATTTCTTAATGATAGATGTTTCTGTTAAACACTTGGGTCCCATATTATTATGTAAAGGAAACCTGATTCTGTCATATTGATTGGAGGTCTGGTGTGACCTTGTCATTCTTAATTTCTTCCTAATCTTATTATATCAGCTTCCAAGGATATTGTATTCAACTAAATCAATCTGATTCTCAATTTGACATGAATGTGAGCTCAAAGTTAAGATGGAGTGATGTATTACATTCTGCCGTACCACATATTTTTTAATCCTCATACAAGTTTACTTTTTGACTTCATTTTATCTTCACATAAAGATGCTAATTTATAATCCTTATATATAGTAATAGTTTCACCCTTCTAAATTTATCTTTTAAAATATAAAACTCATTTTACATGACATCATACCTCATGGCTGCTTATCCCCCATGCCATTCTTATGCTCTATGGCATCTTGCCAAGTCAATGAGTCACTCAAATCTAATATTTATTTTGTAAATATTTAAATTCCATTTAAGATGGCATGTCATTCGAAGTAAAGACACTAGGGTAAACTTTTAAGTGGATCTGACTGAATAATAGGTCAATGTTGACTGTTTATAACAAGAATAATAGAATCGATAAACCAATGAATAAACCCAACTGGGAAGGAAGCATGAGGAAGGAGGCTGACGCAGACAAGGGTTTTAGAAATGGTGAACAAACCAATTAGAAAAACAATAGGGAGGAAGACAAATCAGGAAAGCAGAAATATACAGGAAACAAAAATCCGACTGGTGATCAATCACCACAAACGTAGGAACAATGCAAGTTAGATGTAACAAAATTTGTTGACGAAGATACAAAGACTTTCGAAAAAACCACTCTGATAGGGAGATTCTTGGGCAAGCGCTTCACCCCGAGAGAGATCGATGATTGGATT
This sequence comes from Sequoia sempervirens, assembly GCA_007258455.2. NCBI lineage: Eukaryota > Viridiplantae > Streptophyta > Pinopsida > Cupressales > Cupressaceae > Sequoia > Sequoia sempervirens. The sequence continues at coordinate 29,497 of VDFB02295321.1, read as the reverse complement.
ACTAGCAATTGGCATGGTGACAAAATAATTAACTTTTTACCGAAAGGTTTTTTTATAGTAGTATTGGCTAGTGAAGAAGCAAGAGAGAAAATACTTGAAAATGATAGATGGCATAATGGTAATTCATTTCTGTTTCTCCAAAGATGGGTGAGTAATTTCAGTCCGCTAGATTACAAACCGAGGGACGACCCGATATGGATACGGTTATATAACCTTCCATTTGAGTACTAGTCGGGTCGCTATTTAACAAGAATTGGGAACGCCATGGGGTTAGCAATTGATGTTGACTCTCAGAAATAAAGAAACTTTGATTTACGCAAGAATTCAGATTCTTGCCATCAAAGAAATCCCAAAGGAAATCATCTTGTCTTCATGAAAAGGAGATTGGGTACTGATGATTGAAGTCGAAACCCCTAAATTTTTTTGCCTAAACTGTAGGAGGCGAAATCACAAAGAGGAAGATTGTAGAATGAAAACAAAAGCCAATAGAAAAGTTTGGAAAGTGAAAGAAAAAGAGCCCGATGAACAAAATATGGAAGAAAATGGTAATAATGACGATGAAAGTAAAGATTGGGACTTAATATTAGCAGAGCCACTAGTGGCTATTCACCCTGACCCTACAAATCAAATGGAGGAAGGGGAACTGAAGGAGAACTATACAGTTACATTACTTCTCAATAATGTACCCTTTGAAGAAAAAAGGGAGAATGAAAGTGATTTAGAGACTGGTGCGGAGGAAAAAGAGACCATTGATATTTCTGAACCAAGGCAAATTAGCCAAACGACAAAAGTGGTCTCAGCTACTTGTACTGGGAGGAAAACCAACAAATAGAAAAGAGAGGAGGAAGCGCAGAAGGGTGATCAAGCCTCAATAAAATCTTATATGACCAGGTCCAAGGGAGGATGCCCCTCCCTTGGGGGAAGATGAAAATCCTCACGTGGAATGTTAGGGGCCTCAACGCCCCTAACATAAGAAGACTGGTGAAAAGCCAGTTGGAATGTGTCAATGCGAACATTGTCTTAATGCAAGAAACTCTAGTCTCGGATGTTTGGATGTAGGACGAGATAATTCCCAAAGCTTATATCAGAGCATCTCCAATCTCAGATCAGTTCCCAATGGAACTGGTAATCACAAAAAGCTCGCAACTAGCTAAAGGACAGTTCAGGTTTGAAAAGATGCGGTTGAGGGTAGAAGGGCCTGCCCGACCTTATGAGAGGCTAGTGGTTGGAACCTTTAAACATCAAAGGCTCGAAAATGTTTATCTTTCATAAGAAATTATGTCGGATGAAAGAGAAGCTTGGCCATTGGAACAAAACTGTTTTCAAAAATATTTTCGAAGAGAAGCTTCGACTTGACAAGGAACTTGAAGTACTCAATGAGCAGATCATATCGTAGGGCATGACTAATGTGGAGTATGGAAAAGAGAAAGCCTTAATCTCAGAATATAACGAAATCCTTCAAAGAAAAGAAACGTATTGGAAAACAAAATCGAGGGAGATGTGGCTTCAAGAGGGAGACTTGAATACTAAGTTTTTCCATAATTCAACCAAGGTCAAAAGAAGTTGGAATAGAATTGTGCAAATAAAAATCAACAGGGACAATTGGTCAGCGAGATTGAAGAAATCAACAAAGTTGGTGTCAATTACTTCAGAAATCTTTGAGGGGCAAATGAAGATGCTAAATGTATAAAAACCTCTCTTCTTGAAGGAATTACTAAGGTATTAGGTGAGGAGGAGAACAGATTCTTGGAAGATGTGATATCCCTCGAAGAGGTGGACATTGCAACTTTTCAATTACAGGCTGAAAAAGCACCGGACCCGAATGGGTTTAATGCACTTTTTACCAAACATGTTGGCAGTTCATTGGGAGAGAGCTTCACGAACTTGTAGAAGAATCAAGAAATAAAACAACTATGTTGAAGGATCTGAACAATACTAATATAGTTTTAATCCGAAAAAAAAGAAAATTGTGAAGAGTTTTCAGACTTCAGACCAATTTCGCTGTGTAACACAGTGTACAAAATTGTAGCAAAGGTAATGGCAAACAGATTGAAGCCTCTTATGTCAAAAATCATATATAAGGAACAAACTAGCTTTATTCCAGACATAAATTTCTTAGATGGTGTGATTGCGACTCATGAAGTTTTGCACTCGTTAAAGAAATCAACTAGAAAAAGAAATCAACTAGAAATGGCCTAGTGATAAAGCTGGATTTGAGCAAAGCCTACGATAGGGTAAGATGGAGATTTCTTGTTAAGGTGATGCAACAAATGGGTTTTGGTGACAGATGGATCAAATGGGTCTTTGCATGCATATCGACTCCAAGATACTCAGTTATCATAAATGGCAGCCCCTTGTGGTTTTTTTAGCAGTGCAAGGGCAATACGGCAAGGTGACCCCCCGTCGCCTTTTCTCTTTGTTCTGATGACAGAGGCAATGAGCAAATATATAGAAAAACTAAGCTCTACGAGGAAGTGGCAGGGAATTCAGGTGTCTGATTACATACCAACACTTACACATCAACTATTTGCAGACAATACAATCTTGTTTGCATCTGCTTCTTTGGAACAAGCGAAAATAATATAGCTGGTCATCAAAAAACTAAGGATTGAAGCTGGCCAATGGGTCAATAATGATAAATCCCATGTCTTCTTCTTCAACACTGGCAAAAGTCTAAAACGCAGAATAATGAAGGATTTGGGCTTCAAAGAGGGCAACCTCCCATCAAAGCATTTGCGTGTGCACTCTTTTTTGGACAAACAAAATCACTGCTGTGGGAAGAGACGGTTGGCGAATATAAAACCAAAACCGAATGTTGGAGAGGAAGGTGGTTAACACTGGCAGGGAGGATAACGACGGTGAAAGCCGTCATAGAAGCTATTCCAATCTACCTACTATCATGCCTAAGTCTGCCAAAAATGATAGCAAGCTGTTTAACAAGTATCCAACGTAAAATGCTTTGGGACGGTGCACATGAGCAAATAAGGATTCCATTACTCAGTTGGAATACGATGGTTAAAAGTTCAAACAAAAGCAAAGGGTGGTGTAGGGGTCAAAGACCTTCAGCTCCAGAATCAGGCACTTGGAGCAAAGTTGATCTGGAGACTTTTCAAATGTTCTAATGAGCCTTGGGCCAAGGTTCTCAAAACCAAATATTTGGACTCACAAGAGGCAAGCAGGATATTAACCATAGCCAACCCTTCGAAAGGTTCTTCAATTTGGAACTTCATCCTTTCTTGCAGATTCATTATAACAAAACATCTAACGTGGGTGGCAAGAGATGGCAAGTTTGCCTCGTTCTAGTATGATTCCTGGAACGGATATGTGCCCCTCTCTAGCTTACCTATTTCAGAGGACTTAATTCAAGAAACAATAAGGCGGCTGGGATCTAAAGTAAGGGATTATGCAAACGTGTGGAAATCTAAAGGGAGATGGGAATACATTTGGAAAGATTTGATTGGTTTGTCTAATGCACACAAAGATTTGGTGAGCAGAGCACTGGCAAACCGGAAGATTTTATTTACAGAGGGAAAGGATATGATCAAATGGTGTGCCTCCAAATCAGGGGAATACTCAACTAAGTTGGGTTATGAAATCATCAGGAGCGAAATATCAACTCAAAAATGGTTGGCTGAATTGTGTTGGGGTAAAGCTATCTTGCCTAAAGCCGGAGCTTTTTCCCGGACAACACTTCATGCGAGAATCCTAAGAGGGGACCATCTCTAGAAGATTGGTATTGCTGGTCCCCACAGATGTGTTCTTTGTGGGAAGGACTCGGAAACGGCTGATCATCTTTTTCTCCAATGTGAGGTTGCACAGGAATGTTGGAAGTTTTTCTGCTCCAAATTCGAATGGTCGGGCCCATTGCCGAATTGCTTACTCGGAGTGTTTGAAGCATGGTCGTTGCTGGGCAAAGGATCTGCCATGGCAAACTTATGGCAGGAAATACCCGTAATGGTAATCTGGCATCTTTGGAGAGAAAGGAACGCCAAAATCTTTAAGGATGTGCACTCTCAGTTAACAAGTTTACTTTAGAAAATGGAAAGGAGGATCTCATAACACTTTAACGCAATTGCATCTACTAGGAAGGTTAAGTATATGTTAGCTTGGGACCGTTGGATGGTTAAGAATTGGCCTCTTATAGCTCCCTTGAAGAGCCACCAATTTCGTTCCAAGAAAGGGAAAGGGATCACAAAATGGATCCTCCTACCTAGAGGGCGTTTGAAGCTCAATTTTGATGGGGCCTCGGTGGGTAATCTGGGGCCCTCAGGGGCAAGGTTCACAATCAGAGATGATGTTGGATCTTTGGTATGGGTTGCCTCCATCCGTTTGCCTCCTGGGATGAACAACGAAGCAGAATTTTCGGCCCTCTATGAAGGTTTAAAATTCTGCGTTGATAACAATAGGCACCACCTAGATATAGAAGGCGATTCCCAAATAGTCATTTGAGCGGTTAGCTCCAAACAAGCTTCGAGCTGGCGGTTGAATGAATGGTCTGCTAAAATCAATTCTCTATTGGATCGTATTGAAGGCTACCATCTAGCTCATAATCCAACTGGCGTTTCGTCGTTGGTGATTGATTGTCACTGCTCCATTCAAGTGGATATTCCTGCTATCCTCCAAGTCTTCACAAAGGAATGAGTGTTGAAGGAGGGTCGGCAAGCATTGGCTTTGTATATCTAGATTCAACACAGGTTTTAATTTTGGAATGTGGGGATGGTGTTGGTAGGGGGTTGGCTTCCATGGTGTGAAGGTAACTTGCAGTTTCAGGCTTTCTACAGGCCGTGGGCAGCTGGTTGAAGCAGGCCTTGTATGGTCGAGGCTGAGAAAGGTTGTGGCAGCCACGGTTGTCAAATTCAGGGGTACATGGATGAAAAATTTTCCAGATCTTTATGGTGTTCGCAATTGAAAATATTTTCAAATTAGAAGGATGGCTGAACCTGGGGTGGGAGTTATAGCCTGTCTCTGGTTGTAAATTTCTTTCCAGAACCATGTAATCTTTTCAGTTTATCAATGAATGAGTGCTACCCTCTCTAGTAGCAATTTGCATAAAAAACAAACAAGAATAATAGAATCAGTCAACTTTATAGGGTGCAGGAAGCATATTTTATATGTATCAATTTGAAAAAGGCAATCAATCTTGGTTGACACTTAGCTCTATTCTTTTGTCAAGGACATCTTCAAATATATCAAATTAATAGTTTGACAAATTATTACTAATAATTAACTATAATACTGTAGCATTCGTCCATAGTCCTGTAACAGAGTGTTTCATAATAATTCTACCTCATAAGAACGGATCATGAGTTGAGAACTATTTTTCTGTAGTACACCCCATGCGGCTTTGCTTAAATTTGAAGAAGTGAGAAGAAACCAGCTGTGTCATCAAAAAGATTAATTAAATTAGACTTCTAATTTACAAGAGCTATGAAAATGTGAATGAAAAACATGTTTATATTTTTTATATTGCTCAACATAACACAACACATTAAACATCAATAAGCTGACAGTTAGTGCTTACGCAAGGCTTTGTCCATTATACCGTGAATATGTTTTTATATGAGGCATAGCGCGGCTGAAACATAGACAAAACACAAAATAAGAAAATAAAAAAAGAGAACAAACAAGTTCAAACAATATGCAAAAGAAAATTGAAGGAAATGCTCTTTCATGAGAAAATGTGGAAAAATTGCTACGGCACTATTATTTTTTAAATAAAAATTTAAAATCGTAAGAATATATTAAATTTTAGATAGAGCAGTAAGCAAAACCTTGTAACTTTCATTTATTCGAACATCATTAGATTTCATAATACTAGATTAGAAGAAACAGGTGTCTTAGTTTTGATAAATGAAATGGATTAGATAGATATTTATTATGAAAGGGAGTTGTGAGTGTTGATAGTTTGAAAAGTTCATTCAATTTAAATATTGTCTTTTAGAAGACATATGTAAGAATTATGGGAATATAATATGACCATGGAGGCCCTTTGGACACATAACATCTCAAACATTTTTCGAGATAATCAATTCCAAAAGATTATACACTGTTATCCTGAACGCTTGTCATCAAATCCCATATACCTTGAAAGCATAAGTATATAATATCATATTTTCCATTGGCACATCTACAGGAGGATGGCCAACAACTAATTAAATCATTCAATGATGCACACATTTGAAATCATCAATACTCCTAAAAGAAGTGGCTAACATATCTGTTCACATTATCTTCCATTCTTACTGGGGATACAAAATGTCTTCTGTATATCCTGGATTCTTTAACATAAGGGGAATACCTTAATGCTCAAAAGCTAAAATTTACAACCTTCCTTCTTGACCCTTAGCCTTATTTCTCAAGTACCTTATAAATCCCTTGCTGCCTATGGTTTTATCAACAACCCAGTAAGCTTTTGCTCCTGAAAGGAAAATTGTTGATAACATCATTATTGTCCAAGAGATTCTTCAATCTTTTCATTCTCAGCACTGACCTTGTATCTTCATCAAGCTTGACATGTCAAATAATTTTGACAAAACAAGCCGACAGTTTTAGAAAAGGTTCTCCAGAAAATAGGATTTCAAGAACAGCATATAGGATGGATGTTTTGCTGCATCAGCTCCCCACATTCAGAGTCTCCATCAATTGATACCTCAAACTACCCATCTATAAAGTTTGCAAGTGACAGTCTATCCTTGCAGTTTGTGAATGACACTCTTCTCCTCTCTAGTACAATTGCAGCATAAGGAACTACACAATATTCTCACCTCCTACCAATCCATCACAGGACAGCTCGTCAATACAGAAATGTAAACCAGTTAACCTAAACACATTACAAAGAGAAAAATCTAAAACCATTCAAATTTTACAAATCCGAGAAGGTGTACTCCCTTGATATCTGGGGAAGGTGTACTCCCTTGATATCTGGGGTTCCCCCTCCACATAAAGTATAGCAAAGCCATTTGGAACACCATGATTGGCAACATCCAAAATTGCCTTAGTTGCTGCACCAACAGATGACTTTCCGTAGCAGCCAGATTCAGCTAAACAGAACGCTCCAGTCTATGCCTATCTACCTAATGGCTATTCTACCAATGCTACATAGTGCATATAATCCAATGCACCATTTAGAAAATTCAAAGATATTTTCTCTGCCAAGGAACTGGGGACACCTTCAAATTTCCTCTAGTGACATGATCTATAATCAAGAAAGGAAACAAAGGACTCAATATCAAAGACAAAAAAACTTCCAGTCACTCTCTAGACATCACACTGAGTTGGTGAGTCCTCCATAATCCAAAGCCCAATGGGCCGAAATATTAATCCAAAAACACATTCATGACCACAAGCCAATATCCTTGGAAGCTAGCTGGACTAGCTGACTCTCACCAATAGGCTGCTACATAAAAAAAGGTATGACAGTCTTACATGGTGGGATTACCTAGCTGACTGGATGGCACCACGATCAAGTTTTAGACAAACCCCTGGCACTCCTTTCCACTGCCTGTCCAACCTGGGATGCGATGAGCTCCAAAGAAGGATAAGCAAACATATTCTAATCAGCTACATCAAGAAACAGGACTCCCACTATAGTGGATCAAAGATAATTCCATCCCTATGTTAAACAATTTCGTTTTCAACAGCTGCTCGTTTAGACTGAACTTAATCAAAGGTATAGATTTGAACAATCCAAGGAAGACACCTATATTTGGGTCCATAGTAGGGACTACAAATCATAACTTTTGTTTACCAGAAAATAACAAATACTACGATCACACAGAACCCTAAATAGAGACATTTGTAGAATGTAAGAACCTTGCCCAAGACTACCATGTTTCTGTGACTGTTGTATAATGGCTAAATTCTCCCTGCCTTTACTCTCTAAAACCAGGATGCATTGGTTGTTTGATTTTCCCTTTCTAAATTCAAGAAGAAGAAACTCTTCCGCAAATTTGTTTGGACTGCACATATACCCAGAAAATGTGGTTCTTTCTCACCACTATCTTCAAGCAACAAGTATCAGTTGAACAAGAGGTCAATAAACAGGTGAAGAATTGAGTCCAGCTTGTAAAATCCTTGAGCTTCAGTACTTAAAGGAATAATTGCTCTGGTCCCTTACTTTGACTTCTGGAATATATGGAAGGTGACAAATGCAAGTCTTCGAAAATCGTGCTCTGCCTTTCAACCAGATCCTACAATGCATTCAATAGGACATCAGGGAAACAGTTGCAGTTCACAAGACTTGCAAAGGCCTTATCCACCCTAGTAATGTGCAAGACTTTGCCACTGTAAGCAATTGGTAATTGGTCATCCGATCCACCATCAAAATTTTGGAACCTCCTATACACAATCTTATCAAGTTTGATTTTGATAGTGCTTCTAGTAACAAACTCAACAGAAGAATTTAGAGATGAGCATGAAAACCATCTGCTCTCCTTCAACTACTACATTGATTCCAACACCAACAATCTCACTGAATTTCACATAGTGGAATTGAGTCTCAAAAATTCCATAAATTCAAGGTTATGTAGTCTTTGATTTGAAAGGAGATTAACAACTTTAAATATTCATAAATAAAGTTTGGAATTGATTATATCAATTGGGCAACAAGAATAAGAGGATTCATGAGTATCAATCTACATACACTAGGGACACATCCCCTATATTTTGGACTTATACCCTATAGGGAACACTTCAGGAATTCAAGGATGGGTCAAATACATCCCCTATTTGTACATGATTTTTTTTTTGAACTCAAAAATGCCATTTTACCCAATATTCAACTTTCAATCATGAGAAGTGGTTGAATCTTCTTTGTGCATGCCATACCCTTCATGTGGTATGTTCTCTCTATTTCAAACAAGTGTTCAAAGATGTAATTCCTGTTTCTCCCTCATCCAACCCCCTTGCAAAACATAAACCACGCACCATCCTCCTTGATGGAGTGTATTCTTAGGTGAGTAGGGTGATGGATAAAATGAGGCAAACTTCAATAAGGGGGTTGCTTGATCATCATGGATGGGCCGACTGGTATTAGACATCAACCATTCATCAATATTAGTGTGACATATTCAACTAAATGTTGATTTATGAGAGTTATTGATTGTTCAAGAAAGATAAAGGGTGAAAACTGTCAATTTCAAATTTGAAAGATGTCATGGAGGAAGTTGAGCCCTCTAATGTTCTAGAAGTGGTGACTGATTCAGCCCATGTATAAGAGTTAATTTGATAGTGGAGGGTGCTAACAAGCACATTTTTTTTAACCCCATGTTGTATTTATGGATTAAACAATATGTAGAAAACATTGGGAAGATAGAATGGGTAAGGAGATGATGAGAGAAGCTAGAGACATACAAATGTTCATTTGCAACCATCACACCTCACTTGCTTTAATCGAGACTTTTTTGAGCAAAGAATTTTTCAAGCCTGTGAATACTAGATATGCCAGCTACTTTATTTTGTTAGAGAGGATACTTGTGATGTGGGGCCTCTGCAATTAATGATGCTTAATCCAATGTGGGGTAGTGTAATGTCCCCATTTTGGCCATACACTCTTCTTTTGGATTTAGCCTATTTCCGGAAATCCGTAGGCTAAGTTGAAGTATAAAACTAGGGTTTCCTCTTTCAGATACTGCTGAGTTAGCGTTCTGAGGTTGTTGTGCAGACTTACTATTTATAGCAGTTTGCTATTTTTAGCAAGTCTATCTTTTGGTAGTATCTATCTAGCAGCAATTCAATCCTTTGCAGTTCAGTGTTCAGTTTGGCTTTCTGATGGTTTTGAAGTTAACTTACTATTTTTGGCATTTACTATTTTTAGTAAGTTCATTTTTGGCAGAAGCATCATCATCAACTTGGTTAGTTTGGCATTTGTCAGTTTGCTATTTTTAGCAATTCATTAGTTGCAGCTTGGGCATTGTATTTGGTTATCTCCTTGGTGAGTTTCAGACTTAGTCAATTTTCATGTCTTGAAGTTGTACCCCACGCCTAGGCTTGATGACTTCAAGTTGTTTTAAAGAAGGGGACATAAAGGGATCAAGTGAGCATTTAATTATTTAATAAATGCTTTATTGTTGCAATATGAAATGGATGCCTAAAAGGGAAGTTGAATGATATTTTATTATTTCAAAAAGTAAAAGGCAAAAAGGTGGCGTCCCTTTTGGAAGTTGAAGTGATTCAACTTCTTGGAATTTGAAGAGTTCTTGTTGCTTCATTTGCCAACTAAAGCTTATATATTGCTGCTGTTTGAAGAGCTGATTATCAAATATTTTTATGCTAATATTATGCTGTCGAAATGACAACTTGTTTAATACTTCGAGGGATGCTTACCTCCTAGTTCCAATCCAATTTCGTGTTTGAAATACAACACCTAGTTGGTCATTTGCTGCTTCTCAAATCAGACTAGCAGATTGAGCTCAATAGTTGAAGATTTTGATGAAATTTCCAGTTTTGAAGTTGCTGATACAGTCACAGCTGAAAGTGGTTTTTGCATACAGCTTTTGGAGTGAATTTAATTTGCTTGTGGGTACTTTTCCAATCCATTCCTACACCCAAGGCGACCATCTTTGGAGAGTTTCAGATTTTAGTTTTGAGTTTATGATTTTTACTTGTCAAAATCGCCCTTGCTCAAGGCCGTACCATTCAAGGAAGCATTGGGATTTGTGCCAGAAATAAAGCTGCTGTTTGGTTGCTGTTTGATGATCAAAAAATGTTCGCCTACCTTCTAAGAAGACACAGCAAAAGACGACATTCAATTCGGAGATGAATTAAGTGAGTTATGAACATTTCATTGATTTTCTCTGTAGCTGGTTTGAATTTCCAGAATTCTGATTTTTATATCAGACTGTTATAATTCTCAGTTTTTGGTCTTATACTTCAGTTTTGGAGTGTTATATGATTGTAAGAATTCATACTTCTTTTTCTAAGGTTCACTTGCTATCATTGTAATTTGTAATCTGCAGAGTTTAATTTGTAAAGGTTGAGATTAAGCATTACTAATCCAACCATTTTCCAGTTCTGCAATTACTTATTGTTTTGTCATTAAATTACCCCTGGATGGTTTACCGCCAGTGTGGATAATCTGATTTGTAACACTCTTGTACCCACTTTCATAGTGGAGAATCCCCACAGCTCTGTGGATGCCCGCCGCAGCGGATGAATTGTTTTAATTGTAATCTTTTCCCCCCACTGTTTGGTGGTAGTGTGGAAATGCTTTTCATGGCTGGTTATCCGCCTATCAGTTTCTAGTTTTCAATTCAACACTCCGTCATATGTTAGCACCTCGCCCTCAGTGGGATCTTGAGTGCACATTCTTGACGTTGAGTAGTTTTCTTTCAAGTATTTTCATTTAGCTCCTCCGCCATATGACAACACCTATCTCTCATTGGGATTGAGTGTGCATTCTTGGTGTGAGTTCATTTCAAGTTCAGTTTTCTATTTGGAGCTAACGCTAACCGAGTTGATTAAGTGCTGGTTATGTGTGTTAATTCATCGAAAAAATTGGTTAGCATATTTCAGGTAGATAGCCAAAGACAAACAATGTTGAAGGAAAAAGTGTGAAATTGTTGCTCCTTGAAGACGATTGGTGATCCACAGTGAGGTAAAAAATTGCTGATTTTATTATTAAATTATTAAATTGTTAATTTGTTAATCTTTCTAACTTGTAAATTATCTTTGTTCATTGTAATAGCATTCACTCTTTGTCTTTTGAGTCAATATTTTTCCAAATTTTAAATTTTGTAACTTGTTTATAAACATGTTTGCTTCTTCTTCTCACTTGTTGAGTGGGCAATAAGATATGTGTTGGCGTAACAACTAACACCTCTGGAGTGTAGGTTGGTACAGACAGCTATGCACACTGCGTGATGAGTGCTCTTCAAATTAGGAGGGGAAGCTCCCTCGTTGTGCAGAAAAAATGCTTGAAAAAGTAAACTAAACTAATTCCTATCTTTTTGTCTCAACTGAAAGAGGCACAAGGTTTGCGAGAAACTTCGAACGTTGCAGCCAAGGATTTTCTGGTTTCGCAGGTCTTAACTACAACTCAAAACTAACTAACTTATACTATCCAATCCCCTCAAGAAATCAGAGCATGAGGAAACAGAACAGAACGGGAATGATTTATACGATAAACCGGGTACAGCTTCACAACATGAAGGCAAGGTGGGCACAACTTTTGATAGACTGAATAAGTTTATTGGCACACACATCAAACGATAAGCTTTAAGTACAGATTCACAACATGAAGGCAACGTGGGCGCAACTATTTGCTCTTTTGAATAGGCTTATTAGAAACACAACATAAAGGATAGCCAACTAGGACAGTACTGTTGTACCCCAAAATAAAAAAATTTGTTACACTTAGACATTTTGAAGAAATGAGTAAAAGTCTTGTTAAATCAGTCAAAAAGGTCAAAATTTGGGTGTGTATGTCTTGCATGAGGGGTTAAAGTGCAAAATTTTCAAAATATGACGATCTGGGTCTGCTCAGAGCAGCTTAACCTACAAAACCCAAATCTCAGTTTTTCATCCCTAAATTTTAGGAAAACTGCTATTTTTAGAAATTTCCTAAAAATAGTAACTTTTCTAGGTTTTTCTGGGTTTCTTTCGAAACGGATACTGGCAAAATTTTCTAAAAATAGAAAGTTTATCCATAAGGTCCAACTGATTTTGATTGGTTCAAAATCGTCCATATCAGTGCGGTCGAGAATCTTAAAATAATCAGGTTTTGCCCTAGTGGGTCTATTCGCTTTTTAGATGCATATCCGGAGCTCTGAGGTCATCAATGGAGGTCAGTGCCGGTCGATTTAGCATTGAGCTTTCAACAAGGCGAGATGATGAACCAGCACGGAGAACGAAGAGGAAGTTAAAAAATGATAAAATTTTCTAACACTGGTGACTTTGGGCGCCCTAGGTGAAGAAAGGTGCCCATCTTTTTAGGGCATCAAATGTCAAAATTAGGGTTTGTCAATGTGCTCAACCTCTTCGGTATTCAGCCAGCTTCGCGACGCCTGCCTTCGTCAGATCATCTGACTGTCCAATCTCCAGCAAATTCAAATCGAGGTCGAAGGTACAAAACGAAGGTTTCAAGTTCTGAAGGAAGTCAAAGATAAAAATGGCTAAGTCTGGCAAGATTGGGCGCCCCCGGTAAAGAAGGGCGCCCAAGTTTTTAGGGTATCAAACAGAGGAATTGGCAGACGAAGCTCTAACGTGATCTCTTACAATCAATCCAACTTTCCAACGAGATATTCAGCACGTTGATCGAAGGTCGCAGTCACCGGATATGAAGCACTGAACAGAGGGTCTGACGAAGGCTGAGAACCAAGATTCAGAAGCAAACACAAAAAGGTTAAAAAATAATCTAACTCTGGTGAACATGGGCACCCCCAGCCAAGATGGGCGCCCAAACTTTTGAAGGCCTTAAATTCATTGTTTGACGAAGTTCATTCCATAGGACCCCACCTCATATCTCGTCAGCTTTGCGATGAGCATAACAAGCAGTCGATCCGATGCCCGGAGCTCCAGATTCAAAGAGATCATCTGTAGAAGAGGAGCTAATGAAGAAATTTGAAGGTCATGAAAATGGCTAACTCTAGGTAAAATGGGCGCCCCTGGAAGGAAAAGGCTCCCATGAATTCGAAGGTCAAGATGAAGTCTTTCGCCAGAGGTGCCTTCAAGACATCTTTCTCATAATTAGTCAGGCTCCGCCGTGAGACCTTCAGCTCGCCTGTCGAATCAATCTGCAAACGGGAAATCAGAGGCAAAGTTGGAGTCAAAATGAAGAAAAGTTGAAAATGTTAAAAATTTGGCTAACACTGGGTGAAGTGGGCGCCCCTGGTGAAGAAGGGCGCCCATCTTCTCATGCCTTAGAGATTTTTCAAAGTTTTCAAAGGTTTCAAATTTACAAGTGAAGAAGGATGGCATCCAAATGCATTGAACAAAGATTTTAGGGTTTTGAAATAAAAGCAAAAGAAAGTAAAACCTAATTCAAGCCCTAAAGTCTATTTAACACCTCTTTTCAATGTTATTTTTATTATTTTTGCAGGTAGCCTTCAAAGGAGAAAGTTGGAGCAGCAAGTTTGAAGAAATTTTTCAAGATTCAAGAGCATAGCTTGCTGGTTTTTCATCAAAATTTTCAGACCAGCAACTTAAACCCTTGCTTTTTCAAGCTTTTTCATCCAGAAGATCAAACTTTTCAAAGGGAAGGCCAAGGTTTCCAGTTTTCAATCATCTGGGTCTTTTCTCTTCAATCTTCTGAAGGAAATTTTCAAGAACTTCATCAAGTTGCAGCAGCTGCTTTTATTTTGCATGTCAGTGAAAACATCAGTGCATTCAATTTTCAACCATGGGTCCTCTCCAATCAGTCTTCAAGAAAACCCAGTATCACAACTTTTTTCAAGAAAATTTCAAACCTAGGGTTGGCTGCTTTTTGATCAGCCGTCGGGTTTTGCAAATCTAATCAGCTGGGTCCATTTTAATCTTGTTCTAAAGAAAACCCAGTGTGCCAACTTTTTCGGAAAAATTGAAGAAATTAGGGTTTGCTGCTTTCGAGCAAAATTCAAAATTTTTCCAAAGCGGACGATCCGGGTTGTCTTGCAAACGATTTGAACAAAACCCATATCTCAGAAAAATTTTCAAAAAATTTGTCCATTGGAGCAAGAAAATCAGCATTCTAAAAATAGAAATTGCTCAAGACTTGTCTGAACCTAGGCGAGTTTACAGTCATTCTTCAAGTTTTCCGAAATGGAGTACACTCCCAATGTTTTCAAGACTGAATCAGCTCTCTATCACGATTACATCAAAACAACTGAGACAGACTTGCATCATATCAAGCCGGTGTTCGATCTACATGCCTTGGAGAGAGTAGGCAACACTTCAATCAAGAACTTGGGACATTCTAGACTCCTTGCAGCAGCGTCAATCCCTATATCAATTCATAGTCTTGAGTTCGTAATCGCTTGCATTAAGCATTACAACCCGGCTACAAGGGAGATCCGGTCAACAGACGGTAGATTGATTTGCAGTCTAAAGCCCAATGTGATTGAGAAGTGTTTTTCCATTCCCCCATGGCCTGAAAGCGTTACTCTACTCAAAGAGTGAATGCGAAAGGATATGGAATATGCATAAAGAAGACAAACACCCGCAAGAAGATTACCGCAGAAGTGAATGAAAGAAAAAAGACTCCGCCAGGCCATATTTCGGTGATGTCACCAAAGTTCAAGAAAGCGGTAATGAGATTCGAAGATTTCCTGAGATCCATCGCAGATGCCGAAGATATTCTAGAAGCGGTGCTTTGCCATTGAGGGCATAGATGCCCGAACCGGGACCGGTTCTTCCTAAGCGGATGTGTCCGGAGCTTTTAAAGCGGCTTTCTTCTAAAGCTTTCTTTCCGCTTTCTTTCTATTCTTGGAATGATCCTTATCCATTCTTTGAGAAGAAAGAAGATAAGATGTAATAGTTGGCGTTTCCGCTTTTTCTGCTTTCTAGGTTTTAGATGTTATCTTCTTTCTAGATTTAGTAATAAAGCTTGCTTGCTGAGCAAACCCTAGATTGTGAAAGCAAGGAGATTTTAGGGTTCCCTACTCCTCGCTTGTGTCTATAAATAAGAGCCTTTGCTCATTAGTTTTTTTTAACCATGCTAGTGATAACAAAAGCTGAGCCTATTTTGCCTTCTATTTGTTATTCAAGTCGTTCAACGGTTATTGTGTTAGCAAATTGTTGAGCCTCTTTAGCCAACAAGGAGTTAATGTGATTGCTGTTTCTATTGTGTAAGAGCAAGATTGCAAGCCTCTTTAGCTGCAATTTCTTGTTCCAGGCATGTTAGAAGTGAGCTTTGTTCTAGAAGTTTGAGTAATAAAATCATGAGCCTCCTTTGCCTTGGTCCAAAATCTCAGATTTCCGTTATTTGTGTTATGCTTTTATGATCTCGATTTCAGCTTACATTGAAGTGTGTAGATGTTTGTTGGAAAAGAGTTTATTGAAGCACTTTGTCAGAGAATCATCCTTGTTCATTTCTAGTTTCTCTTGCTCTGCTTATTACTTGAGAAGTTAGAAACGTCTTTAGTTTAAGTTAGTAAGTAGTTGAAGTTCTTAAATCAGAAAATCTCAGCTGCGACGTTTGTGTTTTATAAACCTTGTGCTCTAGCTGATCAAAAAGATAGGCAACTTAGTTTTAGTTTACTTTCTTGAATACCATCAACAAGAGGGAGCTTCCCCTCCTAATTTGAAGAGCAATTTATCTGTGCATAGCTGTCCGTTTCAAATACGCATTCCAGAGGTGCGAATTTAAACGCCAACAAGTACCAACTAGGGCAATAAATTGCATAGACGAAACATACAATTTACGATCAAACTAGCCACTATATTTAACTAAGATAAGCATTCACCATAATAACAACATGAAACCCAAGTGGCATAATAATTCATCATCATAATAAATACTTGTGAACAGATAAAGAATAAGCAATATTATAGGCAAGGTGGGCACAACATATATTACTGTCTCGTGCAAAAGTTCCTTACAAATGAGCTAAAAGTTCTTATTTATAGACATCAAAGATGTAGGGAACCCTAAAATCACCTTGAGTCAACTACAATCTTGCAATCATGCAAGATTTTATTGCTAAACCATTATAAAGCAAACTATACAGTTAACTGGAAAGCTACCATCAGTTAACCGATACATCTAATCTAAATGGACAATGTGCAAGCATGCACGTCCTTATTGAAAGCAAAGTTAACTGGAAAGCTACCATCAGTTAATGAAAACCCTAAATGAAAACTCCAACTGTACATAGATAATTCCAAAATAGACATGGAATGAGATGTGGAACAACAAGTTAACTTGGAAAGAAGCGTCGAGTTAACTGATGTGTCTGATATCTATCCTGAACGGTGGGAACTGAAGTCTACTGGCCGTGATCTCAAGCAACCAACCCCTCCACGAGGTTGTTGACTACATCATTATCAGGAGCATCACATGTTCTAACTACCAATTCACTACTGGCATTCCACTAACAAGTAACTCTGGCGGCTCCATAACTGAAGTGATGGCCACTGTTTCTTCTACAACTATATGCTTCTGACACTTCTCATGTTTTTCACGCTTTTCTCTATGGAAGAGTGTTGCATGACGAAACTGCGAAGTTTGACCGTGAACACTCTAGTTGTGAGAAATGCAAATGAACTTGCTGCACATGCAAAATTCCAATGGTATCAACCCTCTAAACTGGCCTTGGAAGACAATCAGCTATACGAGGCATGAAACCATATGGACTTGAGTGACTATGCCTGTCAACCCTCCAAATGCATTTGATACAAATCGGTGTCGGCTTTTCTGATGAAGTCATGAATTAAGATTGATTTGGTCTTGAATTTAGTCTGCGTGAACTGCACTCTGAAAAACTCGCCTGTTGACTGTAAACACAGCTATGTTTTGACAACTTTCTCCAAAAAGCAAAAAGTCACCCCCTGAGGCTAAAAATACTCTGTCATAGGGCAATTTTCACAAAATATTCTGAAATGTGGGTTTTGTCCGGAAAATAATTCTAAGACAACCCACAACATCAGAATTGCGAAAAAGCGTTGTTTAGCTTGACATGCAAGAGCTTTTCCGAAAAAAACAACTAGGGGCAGCAGGGGCTGCGAGGGACAATTTTTGTGAGAAAATCTGAAATATGGGTTTTGTCCAGAAGATGATTCTAAGACAACTCACAATGTCAAATTCGAAAAATATCGACTTTTACTCCACCATGCAAAGGAATTTCAGTTGAGAAAATCAAAGCTTCGAGAATCGATGCTCTAGAGTAAATTTTCCTAAAAAATTCTAACACATGGGTTTTGTAGAGGAAGCTATGCTGAACCAACCCAGATGATTTGTTTTGTCAAAAGTCACAAAATTCTCGAACATGCGAAAGAAATTAAGATGAGAAATAGAATAATTTAAGACAAAAGATATAAATTTTTAATGTTTTTCTTCTGCTAAAATCGTCATCTTGTCTTGATGTTTGCTGATGAATTTGGACTTGTACCTGCAAAAGAATTTTTTTTTGATGCCTTCGAAAATTGACTATTGATGAAATTCGCCAATCTCAAGAAGAAATTCGCCTTCTGCTCAAGCTGTATGAGAGAAATAATAGATGCCATGTTGAATAAAGAGAAAATCGTAGCATTATGGCACCACTGCGAGCTTTAAACCCTGATTTAAAAAAGAAGTCTTCTGATTGGACCCCCCTCCAGTTCGACTGACACTGACTCGGAGTCCCGGAGATAAAATAATATTAAAATATTCAATTACCATTACATGAAAATTTGTAATTCAACATTAAAGAGGTGGACTCGTTGGATAACTGGAGTATTTTTGCACAAATCTCATGAAGACTATGACTGCAAAAGTCCCCATCTGGCAGGTTTAAAGGCTAGGCGCCCCTGGCCTAAAGAGGTACAGGTGTGTATTTCTACATTTCTCCACCCTCTGTCTTACGTGCTCAGTAGAATCTCTGTCAAAATCACTCAGTATGTCGAATCATCTCACGAACTGGTGCGTTGCAGAGTTGAATTGCGTTAGAAAAGATCTACAGAAACAAAATTTGCAAATTAATCCATCTGAGGGGTCAAATTCAAGGGCGCCTGTAAGAGACCTGTCCATCTATAACCTCTGAAACCTGATGCTGAGTAACTAGGGTTTGTAATTTTTATATATATTCTCAATGATTACCAAACAAAAAATATGCATTCAAGAGATTAACAATTTCTGAAGCATAGCATGCAATGATATACAGCTGGAAACAAAGTTAAATGCGGAAAATGAAGCTTTATCGATATTGCATAAATTTCTGAAAGCTTTACAAAGAAAGATACCCGGAAACAATCTTCTGAACTTGAAAGATGCTGAAACCCTTATTCCAAATCTCTCCTGCAAGACTGAAGCAGTAAATTTGATGAAGCATAGACTTGACTTCTGGATGAAGCCAACAATGAGCACCTTCAGCTGATATTCCACAACCTCAGAATGTTGATACAATGGAGAGTTTTCGTTCTCCAAAGCCGATATGCTGGCAGAAACCCTCAGGCTCCCTTCCCCAAACGCCAAAGAGAAATTATCAAACAAATATCCAATAATCAATTCTGAATCCCCCAAATGAGCCCCATAAGATTCTTTTATACTTTCCCTCGAGGAGCTCATACACTTTTCTCACCAATGTGGGATAAAAGATAATAGGCCAATCCCCTCCAATTTTCCTTTTAAATCATTTTAAAATAATATAATGTTTGCACTTTGGAATATTAAATGTCCTTGAAATTGGCGCCCAAGTAATTAATTAAAATGGCCCCCTTTTTAATGATGAATGGACCCTTAAGTCATAAAGTGCAAACATAATGTTATAATATAATATTAAAATATTAATTATTATTAAAGTCACCTTTAATAATAATTAAACATTGTAACTTAGGCAAAACTCCTTATTTCACCAACTCAACTGAATTTGGGAATCAACACTGCCAACATGTGAACTTCAGGTGCCCTACTATAAATAGAATTGCTTGCTAGCTGACTTACTATAAATAGTAAGTATATGAAATTGAATCAACTGATGGCTAAGCTTGAACCCACACGAGACGCTGAAGGAGAGATTCCTCTGATCATCACCAAAAGAGACCCTCTAACCAGTCATAGTAGCCTACGAGGGCCATGAATAGGCTAAATCCACCGAACTCTGATGCTCGCAAAATTGGGGACATTACAGTCCGCCCTCCCTGAAATTGCTTGTCCTCAAGCAATCTCTACTGCAAAGAAACCCAACTCCTTGGAAGGCCCCAAAGAAGAACTATGAAGTGTCCCACACATCTCTAACTGTCTCCCATAGCATCAACAAAAACACAACTGCGCAAGCTATCCCTGGATCCCAAACCCAAAGTGAAATTCTGTCGTGTCTGTCATCCTCAGGCTTCCACTGCGCTCTACTGCCTCCAACTCCACCATGTTGGGAATGGTGAAGTAACCCAATGGGACCCATCCAATACTCGGTGCCAAAACTGTCACCACCTGGATCCCAATACAATCTGAATTCACATCCATCTGTCATGCGGAGATAAGAACTTCTAGAAGCATCTGCTACACCGAATCTCTCACTGTCTTCTGCTAAACCCTCATGGATGTGATAACTGACCAAGCCATCATGCCAACTGACACCATAGTCATCCTGTAACCATGCACCCATAAAAAAACTTTGTGACATAGAAGTAGTAAACCCTGTTGGATACATATCAACATGATGTAAAACTGACAGTTGTCCCTGCAAGTAATCCCCCACAAACAGCTGAGTCTGGCGCTTGCAGCTGCTAATCCCATCTTCTGAAGATGGTAGATACCCATCCCACAACGGATGGTATAACTCCGGAGCCAATCCACACCAATGCATCATCAAATCCTCTGTGTGTAGACTAAAGGAGAAGTGATGAACACTCCTCACTATGCAATCAAGATAAAATGCTCCCACCTCTGTCAATGGCTGACCATCATAGTCCTGGGGAAACAAATCAGTTGCATGGGATGGAATGACTGAGTTGCTTCCAGGTGAGGAAAACAAATCAACATAAGTACAAATCTCCATACTGGATGATGCCCCACATATCTCCTGTGACAACGATGGAGTAGTGACGTGATCTGTCACACAACTCTCAGAAAAATCAACTATCCCATCACAAGAGCTCTCAACCAAAACACTCATCCCATCTGAATTAACTGCACCAATATCTGTGATGGATGTAACCACATCCTCAACCTGCTCACAGCTATGAACCATGGGTGTATGCTCCTCACCAACTGCTGCCATGGAAATCTGAACTATATCAAGAGATGGTGAAGACTGTGCTAAACTCAACGCCACGGTAAGCTTCTCAATCTGTAACTGTGACTCTTGAAGGGCCAACTGGGCACTCTGCAACGAGTCCATAGTCACCTCCAGCTCATGAGTGAGCTCATCAACCTTCTCCTCCTTTCCCTGCAATGCATCATAACAAATGCAATCCCACTCGAGAAGAAAATCCCTGTCTGCAAGTAGTTGTAGGTAATTTTGTTTCATCATTCCAATCGCTTCTCGAAGTGCATGTATCTCTACAAGGGAAAAAACACTATCACCGTGCTCATCTGTCAAAGGAGTACTCCAACCATAGGTGGCCAGCATCTGACGAGCAACATCAAAATGCTCAACAGTTGTGGCAACCATCCTGTCATTAACCTTCAATTGCCTTGCTAAATGATGATACCTTTGTGACGAAACATTTCCACACAAATCTTCCGATTTGTCATCCGCACTGTGATATGAGGCTGAATCAATGTCACTCACCACATGATAAGCAGCATCATGTGTGCTATCATCTTTGCACACATTATCAGCGAAGGTACTGCTGCTATGTACCTCGAGGGCTGGCTCATCTGATAAGGTAGAAGCTACTGATATAACAGTATCTTCACACACTTCCACTTCCAAGGTGACTGCGTGTCCATCCACATCACGATCTTGGGATTCATTGTCATCAAATGAATTCTCTGATTCGTTTTCTAAGGTCTGATAAGAAAAATCAGACTTACCAAGACATGAATCCATGTCATACAATGCATCTTTAGTACTCATTTCTTGAGTATTTTCATGTGACAGCTCATTGGTAACATCTTGTACATGTGTAATCACTGTTGTCTCAAACTGATGCAAATTTTTACTACTGCTGTTACAAAAATCAGGATTGTTATCATGACTGATAACAACTTTTTGAGCGTTAATAATGTCAATATTCCCTTCAAAACTCACCTTCTTTTCTTGCACTTGCTCCTCCTCAACCAAATAGGGTCCCAACTTGTCTTTACACTAGTCAAAGACATTACACACCAAGACATAAGCAACTGGAGATGTCAATTTCTCTCGCTTGCGAACTGCTAGGAGAAGTGTCATAATGGGCTGAGATATGTTATCAAGATTATCAACAATGTAAGTCATGATATCTCTCATGTAGTCCTGTATACGCTTGTCATGCCCTGAACTGATGGACTCTACAAAGAGTTTAAATAACTGCAACACCAAATCATGCTGGTCATAATCAAGCATGGCTACGCATGATCTCACCAGTGCCATCAACTCCAATAACTTAACCCTTCTTCTAAAAGTAGGACTACCAATGTCATCAATCCCAATCATACTGTCAATAATCAGCTGAAACACCTCACCCATGAGGTTCACGCAATAAGTAACTTGAGGAGCTGTGATCCTCAAAAATTGACTGATGCATAGGGCAACCATGAGCCTAACCTCACTGTCGTTGTGTCTCAAGTACCTATGCTCACCCAAAGCTTTCACTGCAAGAACCAACGCTATTTGAAGCACGGTTGAAGGTGACTGTTCTACATAACTTAAAATTTCTTCCAGCTCATTCAAAATACACAATGTGTCGTATCTGGATCGGCGTATACTACCGAGCTTATTACCCTGTTTGTAAAGAATTCTGGCCAACCATTTTCCATCACCCCATTCCATTATTTCTCCACTGCTTGAACTCATTTTAAAACTTGACTGGACTCATACCCAAGAAGCTTGAATTTTTCTTCACAGCATAAGCAAGTATAAGTTCTCAAGCTTCAATCACAGCCTTTTATGAGGTAGCTGGAAATATTTGTCTTATTTGGAATTTTGAAGCGATTCTTAGAAACTTCGGAAGTTTGGACTGTAGCGACTTCCTTTGAATTTTGTCTCATTCAATATTCCTTTTGTCTTTTTTGAAAAACAGTCCAGATCTTGTCTTTTGGGAACTGCTGCGATTCCAAGATGCAATTACATATGCTGCCTTGACAGTGAATTCTCAGACCTGAATGTGCAAATTACAGGCTTGTCTGAAGTACTAAATGCAGAGTCTAATACCAAACTGTCTGAGACATCGATTTAGATTTCTACTCAATGTAAGTTGGCTATGGTAGCAACTTAATGCAATTCAGATAGATTCACTTGGAATGCAAATTACATCAGTTTGTGTGGACAGCGTTTCATGAATATGCAACAACCCACAACAGCTAAATACAGATTGCTTTTACAGAAATGAGAACCTGACCCGCTGCCTGGAGGAAACTTGGACAAAGACTTCAAACTCAGATGTCTTCTACAAAAACTGAATTCTTCAGTTGCTCAATTCTCTTGTCTTGTTTGTCCTTAGAAGTGACGGCAGAGTATGTCTACCTCCAAGGAGGACCCATTTAATGATGTGGGCTGGAACCTTAAATCTTCAGAATCCGTCTAGCCTTCTTAGATAATATATCTTTCCTCTTGGTATCGGCCCATTAAACTACACAAGAAGATTAGAATGAGATTATTATCTCTGCCATGTCCTTAGTGGAATATGTGCTGACCCCTTTAATATACGTCTTTCCTCAAAAGCCCAACAATCATCTCTTTTAATTGGCACCTTCCTTTGTTCCTGCTTTGAACATTCGATATGTGTCTTTTGTCTTCTTCCCGTGTTTGTCTTATATCGGGCCTCTCCAAATACTATGATCTCCCTTAGTGCCACGAATTCCTTAGAAGAATGCTGACAACAGAATAAAATATGATTTCTTCAAATGAATCGAATTTACCTGAAGAAGAGATACGATTTTAATATGCTCTTTGATGACGACTTTTCCCTCCTGATTTTATCATGCTAGCATTGGTTCGCTGGTACGTATGAGCAACCCGATGCAGAAATAATATTTGCCGTAATAACCATTGCGGCTTCCTTGTATTGTCGTAACTAGTGCATCAATTATAATCACAAGCAATGTTTAGAACATTGTCGGCATTTGATACATTCAATGCGTATCCTGTGACCTGTACTCAAGCAAAGATCCGTTCCTTTTGAATCGCTTATCTCCACGAATTGTTTCGTGTGATGTGAAGCCGACACTTGTTTTAGATTTAATTTGCACAAGGAATATGTATTGTATATATTATTCTGTATGTCCTGTATTGTCCCAGGTTGCCTCCACAACAATCCCCAATATCGGTTATAATATCAACAGAATATGAAGGAAACAGGGCCGATGACAATGGGAATCTTCAGTAATGACACTTAATGTTGCAAGCCGAGTCAGTATGAATACGCCAACTCAATCTTAGTCTCCCCACGCCAATACAATCACATTATCATCGTGATATTTCCGAATATTTATCTATAACTAGAATTTTGTCTTTTTCTAAGTTAAATACCGAAACCCCCTCTTATTCATCAGATTTGTTGAATAATTTATCATAAACCCTGACTGCAATTACTTTTAATGCTGAAAATCACCATAAACTCCTGAATCTTTTCCCCCGAAAACCAAGACAGGATGGCAGGAAACTGCTCTGACTGTAATGTCCCCAATTTTGCGAGCATCAGAGTTCGGTGGATGTAGCCTATTCATGGCCCTCGTAGGCTACTATGACTGGTTAGAGGGTCTCTTTTGGCGATGATCAGAGGAATCTCTCCTTCAGCGTCTCGTGTGGGTTCAAGCTTAGCCATCAGTTGATTCAATTTCATATACTTACTATTTATAGTAAGTCAACCAGCAAGCAATTCTATTTATAGTAGGGCACCTGAAGTTCACATGTTGGCAGTGTCGATTCCCAAATTCAGTTGAGTTGGTGAAATAAGGAGTTTTGCCTAAGTTATAATGTTTAATTATTATTAAAGGTGACTTTAATAATAATTAATATTTTAATATTATATTATAACATTATGTTTGCACTTTATGACTTGAGGGTCCATTCATCATTAAAAAGGGGGCCATTTTAATTAATTACTTGGGCGCCAATTTTAAGGACATTTAATATTCCAAACATTATATTATTTTAAAATGATTTAAAAGGCAAATTGGAGGGGATTGGCCTATTATCTTTTATCCCACATTGGTGAGAAAAATGTATGAGCTCCTCGAGGGAAAGTATAAAAGAATCTTATGGGGCTCATTTGGGGGATTCAGAATTGATTATTGGATATTTGTTTGATAATTTCTCTTTGGCGTTTGGGGAAGGGAGCCTGAGGGTTTCTGCCAGCATATCGGCTTTGGAGAACGAAAACTCTCCATTGTATCAGCATTCTGAGGTTGTGGAATATCAGCTGAAGGTGCTCACTGTTGGCTTCATCCAGAAGTCAAGTCTATGCTTCATCAGATTACTACTCAGTCTTGCAGGAGAGATTTGGAATAAGGGTTTCAGCATCTTTCAAGTTCAGAAGATTATTTCCGGGTATCTTTCTTTGTAAAGCTTTCAGAAATTTATGCAATATCAATAAAGCTTTATTTTCAGCATTTAACTTGTTTCCAGCTGTATATCATTGCATGTTATGCTTCAGAAATTGTTAATCTCTTGAATGCATATCTTCTGTCTGGTAATAATTGAGAAAATTTATAAAAAATACAAACCCTAGTTATTCAGCAAAGTTTTCGGAAGTTAGAGGCGGTGGTCTTATAGTTTCTCCCGAGCACCCAAAGCTATCGTGTCGGCGCGCGTTCTAATAAAGACTTTCCGCGAAACGCTTCGTGTTTACATCGAAGTCCTTAATGTCGGCCAGACTCATGTCTTTAGCGGTGACCTTTCTTTGAGCCCCATGTCTTACCAAAGACACCATGTGAATACTCCCATCGGCGTGACCTAGCTTCATCGCTGAGACAACTCCCCACGACCTTTACGTTACCCTGATAGATATACAATATCGGTAAGACATTTCAAGTTCGCGAAGACATCTTGCCAAAACCCTTGTCCCACCAATAAACCATATACTATCGGCGAGACATTCAAGTTAGTTGAGACCACATACCCGATCATAGGCAGCGGTCAAAGTCTCCTCGATGCCCAATAAGATCACACTGTTTCTCAAAGGTTTCCATTCGCCAAAAGGTCACAACGAACACACAAGGTCACAACGATAGACTTGTCGGCAAGACATCAACCATGTCACAGTGATATGAACATTTTAAGAGCTTCAGAACAGTTAGTCGGCCAAACATCCATGATGTCACACTGAATTTTCCTTCAAAGAGTTTCATGTCAGTAAGGATTGAGGCACATATTCCATCTCTTGAAGGGTTGCAATTGAGGAGAGGATAATTCAGTCCTTTCACTTGTGCTCAAAATTTGTGGCCAAGGGCCAATTTTGGTTGTATCAATTTGAAGAAGTTCATTGCAGATTTTGGAGACATTTTGGAGCTTTGGAACTTCATCATTGGGACGATTTCATTGTTGCACATTGCTGTTACAATTACCAGCCATTTTCAGACTTTATCTACTGCCCTCTAGGAGCCACAATTTGCTTATTGTGGCCACAATATTCATCGATTTTGGTCTTGGGTTGGAGCGCTTGAATTCTAAGGAGTTGGAGATTATTATTGGAGCTTGAGGAGATCTTTAGAGGCTGTTCTGTATTTTATTTTCTGAGGTCTGCTATAACAAGGGTGATTTGGACTTGAGGGCATAAATACATTTATAGAAATTCATACACACATCTTTGGCTTATGAGTATTTGGGAGATCACCTTATTGAGGCTTGGCAATGATGTTGGTGATAGGAATTGAAGGTTGCAGCTGTTGTATATTTTATTTTAAGGTCTGAAAGTCATAGCAGGGGTGGCTAAGGTTTGGTCATCTCTCATCACATACAAGGTGTTCATTCATTGATTTATGCTGGCTACTTCATGACCAGTTTCACTTTATCATTTGCTTCATGTAAATGCATTTAGTTTCACTATATTGCAGCCACTTGTACTCAGAAAATTTCTGAACCTTTCATATATTGTAAGTGCCAAGAGTCTTGGAAAATCTTCAGTCATTTGTACACAAGTTGGCTAGTAAATAATAAAGGAGATTATTGTTGCATCATATTTCCATTGAAAGACATATTATTTAGCATTTGTAACCAGCATATAGGTTGCATGCCAAGTGTTTGACAAAATGTCACTTGGCTGTAGGTTCATTTTTAGAGGTAGAAATCATATATGTGCATTATAAATGATCATAATAAGTCATTGATGCATTTAGACTATAGTGTAAGCATTGAAGCATTGAATTACAAGCATTTGGAACACTTTGAAATCATTTTTAAGTGAACATATCAGACTGTAAACATCAGACCAGCAAGTTAGAAGATTGTATGTGAATTGTTTGACAATATTCCTTGAGCCATAAACAACAAGTTTTACATCAGATTAGGCAAGGGATATTACAATGGTATTAGAACTTTGATCCCGGAAGCATCCCCGGAGAGGGTTAAAATCTTTTCATGCAGCCACATGAAGTTGGTCCACATAGATATTATACCCGTCAAAGAGCAGTACAACAAAGAAATCAGATTGTAGATACACTTTCAGAGGATTTGAGGCAGTCAGGAAAAATAGTTGAAGTTATTGGTGAAAACATGGCAGACGATAATAGGAAGAACATGGATGAAAGAGAATCTCAGATAGAAAAGAAGTTTGATGGGATGATTGGAGATGTCACAATTTGCTAGAAAAAAATGGACCACCAAGTAGTTCCCCACCGTGAACTACATTCACACCCAAAACAATCATACGTGAGAGAACAAAGGGTGTAAATAATGGCAACAACATAGAGGTCAATGGAAGAGATAGAGCAACAAAATACCAGAGAATCAACCTCTAGACCTCTCTTCCCTACTTTCACTCCAAGAGAAGAACAACATGTGGAGGCTGCAGTACCTTTTGCAGATGATTCCAGGCAAGCATACATGGAATATTCTACATTACCTCCTGATCTTAGAGACCAGTGGACCTTTGATCAATTCATGAATCAAAGGAATAGAAGAAATGGTGAGAGGAATGATCACCGTTCGCCTGTAGCTCCAAGGACTGACTTTCAACAAACTCTTGGGAAGGTGACATTGGCCCATTTTGATGGAAGTGGCAAATGTACAACGAGGTCATGGGTGCAAAAGCTAGATAACTTCCTCTCTTTGAGATTGATGCCTGAAGAAGACGCCATCAAATTTGCCTCACTACATTTGGAAGGAGCTGCTCACAAATGGTGGTACCACGGTTTGGTCACTTTTGGTCATCACCTTATCAATACTTATGAGGAGTTCACCAATAGATTGATAGATAGATTTGATGTCAAGGATCTTGAGGTGACATTCAGGGAGCTAGCACAATTGAAGCAACATGGAACCTTAGAAGCATATGTTGCCGACTTTTAAAGGTTGTCAGTGATAGTGCCCAATATCAATGAAAGGAGGTTGGTAGTCTTGTTTACTGAGGGATTGATGGAACCATTGAAGGGTTGGTTGAAAACCTTTGATCCTCCAACACTGTAGGAAGCCATGAAAAAAGCTAGAAGCATGGAGTTCGCAGCCCCAAAAAGCAAGAGTTCACACAAGGAGGTCCCTTCTACTAGCAATGAAGGTCCTCAACACATTGCTGATAAGAAAAAGAAATCAACACCCATGATTGATGAGGAGACACGAGAAGAGTTGAGGAAGAAGAAATTGTGCGATTGGTGTAAGGAACCTTATAACAAGGATCATGATTGCCCAATGAGACCTAAGGGCAAGGCAAATCATTTTATGTGGGCATATTTTGAGGACTCGGATTCTGGTGATGTGGACCAACAGGTTGCTTCAAGAGTTGATCAGGAGGAGAAGGCATCTGCTCCCTTGGCATTTCTTGCCAATGTACAGGATGAGACTACATTCAGATTCAGAGGGACAGTTGATGGACAGCGCATTGCCATGCTTGACATTGGTGCAACACATAACTTTATTGATGAGGGTTTTGTAGCTAGATGCAGACTCTCGGCCAAGGATTTTGATGGATTCAGAGTTCGAGTTGCTAATGGATATACCCTCGCATGCACTAGGCGGATTACTAATCTCACTTTGATGTTGAATAGTTATGAGTTACATTCTGATTTCTATGTGGTCAACATGGGTGAGATGGATATAGTTTTGGGCATGAAATGGCTCCAAGACTTGGGAGTATTTACCCTCAACATAACTAAGATGGAGATGTCCTTTGAGGTTGATGGTAGGAAACATGTGTTGAGGGGAATTAGAGATGGGGGCTTGCATTCTATCTCTTTCTATAGAGGGCTGGACAGAAAGAGAAAGGGGAAGGTGATTCAGGAGGTGCATGAGATGATCTTCAATCCGTTGTTTGAGGTTGAGGCTACTTGGTCATATGACAATCCACTCTATGATTTGGATGTTGATCACTTTCTTGATTCTAGCCCTGGGATGAGCATTGATAGTGGCGTTTGGGATCCTTCCAGTGCATCGGGATTTCAAACAGGACTCACAAAGGAGATTTCAGAAGTATGCATAGTGAGGAGTGTGTATAGCTTCACATTTGATCCTCATGTACATGACTTATTTCAGATGCACAGTTTAGGGGCGCATGTGATGGATAGTTTGTTGGATAGCCTACCTTGCGCAGAGATTGGAGGCAAGGATGGTTAGCCTCTTGACTTGCTTCCTCTTGAGGCTTATACTCCTGTGGCACT
>VDFB02295320.1:0-12446 GCA_007258455.2 Sequoia sempervirens | reverse complement strand
CAAGTTTCATTAACCAAGCTATTTACTAGGTTGAATAAATTTGTGTTATGACCCTTCTTCTCTTTAAAATAATTAGACAATATTAGCGAGATCAGGAAGGGGAGAAAACTAAACTCCTTCAAAATAGGGGTAGTTGTGGGTTTGTTGGTTTCTTTGTATACTATATACTTAGTTCCTCTAGGATAAATAAGTAACTTTAGATCATTTTCTTAGTTGTGTATCCTAACTAATATAGAGTAAGATTTTTCATTTTAATTGACTACTACATAATAGTTTATGTGTTGAAAGAATTGTTTCCATTGTTTGTAGTTTTTACATTGGAATACAAATCATATTTAATTTCATGCCAATATACTTATTTCATAAAGATATTTGTTTGGAATAAGTACTTCATAACCCATCTAATCAAATCATAATTAACCTATCAAAAATGCAATAGGAATTTTTTAAAGAAAAGAACACTTGACCCAATCATAAGTGTATGGTCTTCAAAGAAAGGAGTGATCCACCTTAGCAATAAAAACTACCTGATTTAGACCTAGGTGTGTGCAGGATCATGATGGGCCAAAAAGTGGCAACATAAAAAAAGTAGCATTTTGAACTCACCAAAAAAGGTGAAAATCCCGAGTTGACTTTTTTTTTGGGTTGACTATCAGTACATTGCTCCATAGCAATGCCCAAGCCAAAGTACTACAAATTATATATCCGATTTGTTTTGGATATCCAATTCATGTCTAATATCTAATTTGAAAAACATTTTAAAATGTAATATTTGGGTGCTATAAATCGGATATCCGATTTTTGCACACATATACCCAAGAGTAATTAGGAGGTTGAGGGTGGGAAAGAGAGAGAGAGAGAGAGAGAGAGTTAGGAGGGGGAAGGGAGAGAGAGAGAGAGAGAGGGGGAAAGGAGAGAGAGATATATATAGAGAAAGAATTAGACGGGAAGGGAGAGGGAAGAGGGAAGAAGGGGAGAGGTAGAGAGGTAGAGAGAGAATGAGAGAGAATTAGGAGGGGGAATGGATAGGGGAAGAATGTTGAGGGTAGAGGATAGAAGGTTTAAGGGTTTAGGGTTTAAGGGTTTATGGTTGAGGTTTTAGGGATGAGGGGGTAGGAGGGAGACACTTGAGAGAGAGAGAGAGAGAGGGAGTGGGAGAGAGATAAAGGAAGGGAGGGTTAAGGGTAGAGGGTAGAGGGTTTACATGGCCAAGGGCTTCTAGGGTTTAGGTTAAGGGTTTAGGAGAGAGATAGAGGAGTGAGGAGGGAGAGAGAGAGACCTACTAGAGGGAGAGGGGCAGGAGGGAGACACAGTGGGTTGGCGCAGAGGGTAGAGGCCATGGGCTTAGGGTTGGGTGCCAAGGGCCACGGTTTAGGGTTATGGGTAGAGGGGAGAGAGATAGAGGGATTCAGTAGAGAGAGAGGGAGGGAGTGGGAGAGAGATAGAGAGTAGAGGGTTACAGGTAAAGGGTAGAAGGTAAAGGGTTAAGGGTGGAGGGGAGGGAGATAAGAGTGAGTGAGTGAGTGAGTGAGTGAGAGAGAGAGACCTGAGAGAGGGAGAGGGTTTAAGGGTTAAGGGTTAATGGTTTAGGGTTTAGGGTTATGGGTAGTGATGAAACTTCAAAGTTTTGTTCTCTGTGTTCTATTTTATCCTACCTTGTGTCTCTAGTCATCTATGGTGTTTGGGAAAATCCTAAGGATGGGGTTTTACCTTCGTCTTCATGTAAAACCCTAGTGTTCATCTTACACCTTGGATGGGATCTATTTGGCCGTTACTTTTTGGGAAGGCTTTAAAACAACTTAAGCCCCATTGCTTCGTACGTCTTGGCTGGGCCCCCTTTTGCTTTATTGTTTTATTTCCTTCGCCTAACTTTATTTTTCCTTATAAGTCTTTTTCTAGTCTCGTGTTCCCTTGTTAAAACAACTTATGTCATTGTTTGGCGTCGACCTAGTGATGTCCCCTTATCCCTTTAGGGGAGAGGTCCCAATAGTCGTGTAGGCTAACTTTCTTAGCATGTAGCAATTGACTGGAATATTGTAGAACCTTCTTCTTTTTTTTGAAATGTAGACTAGTCTCTTATTTATCTATAACTAAGGTTTGGAGGCGCGACTCATCATGCAACTCACCACATCAGCAGATCTTTTGAGAAGTGTCTAAATTTTGACTTTTTAAAGGTTCGACCAAAACTTAATCATGGAACCCCCAATAGTTGAACCAAAAAAATATCATTTGTTGCTTGTAGAATATGATATTTTTATTTAAATTAAAATTAATATACAACCTAAGTGGACCAAATACTTATTGATAACCATAAATCTTTGATATCTCTACCTTTTATATTCAAGACATATGAACTAATAGTTGAACACAAAAAATCTATTTGTTGTTATAAAAACAATACATAATGATTTAAAATACAACTTATATTGAACAAAAATGGACCAATCGTTGAACACTAAAACTTTTTGAAAATCCTTCACATATAATGGGAAAATACATGTTATTTATTGTGCTCACCTTTTATATTTGTGATAGGAAAAACTATTAATATAAAATTATCCAATGCTTGTACTGATGGAACTTCAAATTTTGTTCCTAATGTTTCACTCATGCCCTGCCTTATGTCACTGGTCTTTCATGGTGTTGGAAAATTTCTTAGAGCTGGGGTTTTAGCTTTGTCTTCATCTTAAACCCTTGTGTTTACCTAATTCCTTGGTCGGGATCTATTTTTCCATTACCTTTTTTGAAGGGTTTTAAAAACATCTTATGCCCCTTAGTTCCATCTAGGCCTGGTCCCTTTGGTCTTAATATTTTATTTCCTCCACGGATTTTATTTTCCTGAGTCCTGGTTGGCCCTGTGCTGAACAATTTTTAAAAAAATTATGTCGTTTTCCATCCGCCTAGTAATGTCCCCTTTCCCTTTAATGAATGTTTTATTTTTCAAAAGGATGAAATTCACACTGTCGTCGATCAAAATGCCTTCAAGATCAACTGTTGCCTGCGATCCCGTGATCGGGAATTATAGGATGGTGATATCGCGGGCGGACGACACGTGTCCCATATGGGGGATCAAATTTGCACGACTGTTCATCAATTGTCCTTTGATCTGAGTCATTCCCTACCATCCCGTGATGGTGCTTTGGTTTATTGCAAAATCAAAGGCGGGTGCGATGTGGACTGTACAAGGTGGGGCCCAAGGAAATTTTTGTGCGATATATTT
Organism: Sequoia sempervirens; assembly: GCA_007258455.2. Classification (NCBI taxonomy): domain Eukaryota; kingdom Viridiplantae; phylum Streptophyta; class Pinopsida; order Cupressales; family Cupressaceae; genus Sequoia; species Sequoia sempervirens. The sequence goes on along the minus strand of VDFB02295320.1, from coordinate 9,226 downwards.
TAAATGTTTCATTGCTTCCAAAGAAAAACATTTAAAATGGAATATTTGACCGTTGATCAAAATTCCTTCAAGATCAACGGTTGCCCGCCATCCCGTGATCGGGAATTGTAGGATGGCGATATCGCAGGCGGGCGACACGTGTCCCATCTGGGGGATCAAATTTGTGTGACTATTCATCAACTATCCTTTGATCTGAGTTGTTCCCCACCATCCCGCGATGGTACTTTGGTTGATTGCAAAATCATGGGTGGGTGCCACATGGACTGTACAAGGTGGGGCCCGAGGAAAATTTTGTGCGATATATTTTAAATGTTTCATTGCTTCCAAAGCAAATCATTTAAAATGAAATATTTGACAAGGTCGGGGAAAAATTCATTAAAAATGAGCAAAAGAGGGGAAATTCATTAAAAAGGAGCAAAAGCGGAGAAATTAGGGCATTTAGTCAAGTCAGGAGCAGGCTACGCAGCATACAAAATGGTATGCCCATCCATGGCCTACCAACAGCCTACCTTCCGTGCAAAAAATAACCTAATTCATAACCCTCACATTTTTTATTTTCGAGCCCACATACAGCGGTTAAACTTTTATATATGTTTTGTTTAATATATTTAAAAAATATTTTATAAATTATTTATAAAATATTTATAATATAAAATATTTTTAATATATTAAACAAATATATATAAACTCTTTAATATTTTTTATTAGTGATTTTAATGGTATATTAAAAAAATCATATTTTGATAGTTGAATACATTCAAAATATTTCTAATATATTTCTAATTTAAAAATATATTGTTTAATTTTTTAAATATTTTTTTTCAAAAATATATATATATTTTTTTAAATATATTATACATACAAAATTACATAATCAATAATAGATAATAGATTTTGGTGAATATATCTAGGTATGTTAATATGCTTGAAAAACTAATTTTAATTAAAAAACTTACTAACATCATTAAAAGGTATGTTTTTAATTATAAAAAATTAACATTTGAATTATTTAACATTTGAAATAGAAAATTTAAATATTATATTATAATAGTTTATAATTTACTTATATAGTATTTTGGATAATAGAAACAATTTTGATTGATTTAATATTTTCTAAGTTCATTATTGAATTTAAATCTTATAAATATAATTATATATCTTTAATCAATATTATAATTTAAAAATAATAATCAATATTGAACATCTTAGATTTTAGTATAACTTAAATATTAAAAAATTTAATGTATAAGGGTCATCCCACAATAATGGGTTACACTTTTTGGCTAAACTTGATATTGAAATCAACATTTTCTGAGAAAACTTCACTCTCTGACACTTATAGTAGGTAAACTATTAGGAATTTGAAAATGATGTAAACTAGTGATTTGTGAGATTTTGTCTGTAGATTTTAAATGTATTTTTTTAAAAAAAATTGAAATTAAATAATAATTTTTTTGCGTCTCCTTTGATAACTAGTTTTTAATAGTAAATAACATTTTTTAAAAGTGGTGTGTACTTCGGCTAGCATAAATTTTTTTCTATAAAGGATAAAATTCTGATTCTTTTGAATTTGGGTTGGTAACACAAGTATCTAGTGGTTTCATTTTGTTTCATAGCATTTTGTTGAATATTTTTCTTTTAATTAAGTTTTGAAGTCAAAACATTTATAATTTAGACATAGGTGCACTTCGGCTCGCATAACTTTTTTGCTATGTATTGAAATCCAATTTTTCTTTTTTTGTTGGAACAAGGACATCAATACCTAGTTTGTATATATTTTTCAAATTTTTTCCCTCAAATTTACTATTTTTCCACAATGATTTTTCACTGAACTTGATGTTTGGTGAAAAACCTATGTATAGTAAAACTAAAAAATAAAATATAAAATAAAAACAAAATATATTAAATTTATAGTTGTTGGAAAGAACGCTTTGATCACTACAATCATCCAACTTGGTTTATCAAGTTGACTCCATTTGCACCTCCTTCCCAAGCTTCGATAGTAAAAAAAATGCATAAATTTTGAAATGGTGGAGGGGAAGGTGAAAAAAGGGGTTCATTAGAACCCCCTTCTAATGAAGGGGGTTTGAATGAACCCCCTTCATTAGAAGGGGGGTTCATTTGAACCCCCCTTATATGGTGCAAGAGGGACTTCATTAGAAGGGGGTTCATTCGAAGGGGGGGTTCATTAGAAGGGGGGTGGTTCATTCGAACCCCCTTCATTAGAAGGGATAAACCATTTTAAATTTTTTGATGGGAATTTCTATTTTTTCTTTATTCAAAAAATTGTAACCCACTATTATGGGTTTACCCATAAGTTTATAAAATATAATTTTATTTTTTTAAATAAATATTTAAAGATTATTATATATGTATATTTAAAGATCCATAGAATTATCTTTTTAACTATGAAATTAATATGATTAATTTCATTTATAATTTTATGTTATCTTATCTTTTTAACAATTTTTTGGTATCCTACCCCAATCTAAATCCCAACGCTACTATTAACCCCAATCTTAAGCCTAACAATAACCCTACGTGAACACTTATCCTGATTGAACCTTAACCCTGATTTAGCCCAAAACCTAACCTTAACCCTAACCCTAATTAAACTCTAGCCCTAATTGAACCCCAACCCTAACCTAAACCATATTTGTTCCTAACCCTAGTATCTCACAAATAGAGGATTGAGACCTTGCCAACTCTGGTAAACCTTATAGGATAGTGATAAAAGCTACCTTATCTTTCATTAAGGTAGAAAAATTTTGTTATACAACATGCCCCTTGAAAATTGGAGATAGGCACTGCAAAAAGAAGTTAAACACTAATGAAAATGGTTAGTGGTATTGTGGAAGATGTGATAAAACTTTACCTGAATGTGATTATAAATATATACTTCAATGCAAAGTGCAAGACCATACTCCATTCACTTGGATTACAACTTTTGAAGAAGTGGTAGAAGAAATTATGGGTGTAACAACAAAAGAATTGAACATTTTGAAGCATGAAAAATAAGACGATGTTAAGTTTTCACACATTATACAAAAGGTCCTTTCAACAGATGCATATTTAAACTTCAAGTGAAAAAAGAGACTTATAATGATGAACAAAGGATTAAATGCACAGTCATAAAAACAACAAAGTTTGATTATTCATATGAGAGCAAAGCTTTATTAGACTCAATTAAAAAGCTATAGGTTTCATAACATTCAAATGCTTGAATGTATATAATGTTAACAATGTATTCAAACATTTGAAAAAAAAAATAGTGGATCTATCTAAGTTAGTTAATGCCATTTTGTCATGATATACTTCTTTGATGCTGTCAATACTAAATCTAATGATTGATGAACATTTTTTCTTTTAAATTTATTGTTCTTGGTTGATTGTTGTTATAGACAAGTTGGTATGATTTCAAATTTGAATGTGTACCCTTATATATGGGAATTGAGATAAACAATGACACAAACAATAATGAAATCAAATTGATTGCTTTCCAAATTCATATTCATGAAAATGTAAGCATTTTTTCAAGTCAATAGGCATCTTGATAAAGATAACTCTGCGTGTTTTGCATATATTATTAATTAATATAGGTATGCTAGTTAATTAAATTATTAACTATATTTTATTTGTATTATATATTGAATTGTTAAAGATGTAAAAATATTAATACTAAATATATAGGAAAATGGTTAAAAAATTACATATTTTTCAAAAAATAAAATATAGTGTGTAATTTAAAATACAAATTATATAATTCTTATAATATTTATATTATTATTTATTGAATATTTTATAGAATTTAAACTAAAAAATTAGCCTCCCCCTCCTCTCCCCCTCTCTAAATATATCTCCCTCTTCCCCATCTTCTATCTCTCCCTCTACATATCTCTCTCCCTTTCTCCCTCCTCTCTCTATCTCTCCCCATCTCTCCCTGATCTCTTGCTCCCTCCTCATCCCCTTATCTATCTTCATATCTCAACCTATTTGTCCCTTTATCTTCCCATCTATCTCTATATCTATGTCTTTCTCTTCCCATTTATCTATCTCTCCTCGTCTTTCTCTCTCTCTATCTCCCCCTATTTCTCTCTCTCTCTCTCTCTCTCTCTCTCTATATATATATATATATATCTCCCTATCTCTCTATATATTTATTTCTCCCTCTATCTCTCTCTATATCTCTATCTATTTTTATCCCTTTTCCTCTCTCATTCTATATTCATCTCTACCTCTATCTATAGGGAGAGATACAAAGGTGAAGCATTGGACCTTCCCAAAGATCCACCAATCTCAACACTACTCCCAACTATTTTGAGCATTTAAGTACATATTGTATGCTAGATTAGGAGGCATGTGTCAAAGCTCATATTTATTGATGCAAAATAGGTCCAAAGTCACAAATTTGATGTAGAGTTAGTTATAGTTTTGTACAAAATTTCAAGTGCCACATAGAGCAAAGATATTCCAGTTTTTTATATCATGTCATCAAATTTGGCACTTCATCAAGATTTGTATCTTCATCAACATTAAAAAAAGAAAAGGTATGTACTTGAATCCCTTGCATTTAAATTTTTCTATATAGATAAATATTATAATATTTTCCCTCAAATCCATAATATATATATATATATGTAACTAAGGGTTAAAATTCAGGTTAGATTAGGGTTAGCAAATCAATACAAATTAAGAAACCCAAAGAAATTACAAAACACAATGGAAGTAAACATAAACAAAATTATTATACCAACTAATCATCGGGACCTCAATGATTCACCTTTGTAACACCTTCTAACTTGTTGGTTGACATGTTTCCCTCATATTCGACATGCGAGCAATCTGGAAATAAAATTCTAAGTCCTACACCAAGCTTTGAAGGATTTGATCCAAGTCTATGTCTATGCCTAAATGACTAAAAATGCCTATGCCTAAATATGCCCAAAACTTAATGAAATTTGACAATAAATGCAGCAATTTCTGTGAAATATCTAAGTATGTCAGTGTGTAATCTAAAAATGAGAGCAAAATAGCATTTTATAGAAAATGCCATTTTGAATGGATGGGCGAGATTGACTTTCAATAGAGACCTAAAATCAGAGGTCCAGATTAAATTTGATAATCCCTAATCAGGGTTAGGGAAAAATTATTAAGTGAGCGGTCAAGATGTCATCTAAGAAGATTGAATCAGCGGTGGAGAATAAATGAGATAATTAACTAGAAAATATATATTTTTGAAAATCAAGAAGATAAAGACTGCCTAATTTGTGAGATTCAAAAAATCAAGAAGATAAGAGTTGAATTGAAGATTAGATTCAAAAAATCAAGAATTTGCTCGATTACTTGATTTTTAGAAGATTAGTTACCATTAATTCAGAATATGGATTTTGTGAAATAATAAATCATTGATTTTCAGATTATTTACCAAAATGGACTGTCAGTTAAGAATGTGATGACATTTTAAATAATTTTATTTATTTAAAATGAGAGGAATATTAATTTTGACAATTAAATAATTAAAGATAATTATTTAATTTAGCATGATATGATAAACAATAATTAAAGGGAAGACTTAGACAATTAATGAGATTTAATAAATAAATAAATTTATTTATTTAATAATCATGAAGAATAAAAGGATATGAATTAATTAAATAATTATGAATTATTTAATCAATAGTCGAATGTGGACCAAAGACATAATTAAATGTCATAATTATGTTAGGACAGAAAGTGGTAAAATAGAAGCTTGTGGCCTAGATCATTTTTATGTGTCTACATTTTTCCCTCTTTGTCATAATGTAGCATGTCACATTGTGACAAAGAAAATAAGTCAAAGCCATGCCCCAGTGAAGGTGTAGAGTATCAATGCCCCCTTGGGAAATTTTTCAAATTTTGGGTCGGTGGCAGAAAAATTTGTAAAGGGTCCCGATAAGTCGATTTGATGACTAGAAAAACAATGGCGCAAACGGTTTCGGGTTCTAACATGTTTAAAGCAGCCAACGGGGTGGTCAAAGTTGGTCAAATGAGCCTCAAGTAATAACCTAGTTGACAAATGCCATTTTGACTTTATAAATAGGTTGACAAAGGGGTCAAAGTCAATTCATTCTTACTATTTACATTGCAAATTTTGAGAGCGCAGAGCGAAAAAGAGTGCAGCGAGGATGGTGATTCCAGTGATAGAGCATCGCAGCGAGATCGTGCGGACTTTCAGGTGGCCAGAGGGCTCAGAGCCAATGGTATGTACCCCTATCATCCTTTGTAATTTTTTCATTTTGCATGCCAAAAGTAGGTTTCTAGGATGAACAACAAATGCGTCGCGACGCATATGCATTCGCATAAGCCACTTTTGACTTCGCATTCGACGCATTTGATGCATCGTGACGCAAGTGAAAAAGGTAATTTCGGCCAGACCGAGGTTTTGAGCCGCATTTTCCAAAAATTGCAACACATTTGCCTTTTTGAGCTGCAATTGAAATTTAGAATGCCGCAATTGTCATTTTGCGACACAATCGTTAGTTTTAGCAACACATTTGAATAGAATGATGCAATTGTCAGATATCACGACGCAAGTGCTCTGATGCGGCGCATTTGAGCAATGGAGCGACGCAATTGTCATGTTGCGATGCATTTGAAGTACGAAACGATGCATGCGATGTTTTGCGATGCAATTGCAGTCAACGTGATGCATTTGATTTTTGCTTTGACTAGGGTTGATTTTGATACTTTTCCCATTTGAAATGCTTTTGATGATATTGACAGTTGCCTAGAAGGTATTGACGCATTGTTTGGCTTTGTGCAGAGACAGCTTTCCCTGATATACACACAAGAGAGTAGACCGATGACCTTCAAGTTTGCTGATCAGCTAAGCCCACGAGAGCAGCGATGATTGATGGCCCTAGGTTTGTACTATGTCACCTATATGCCCGCTATTCAGGCGAATAGGGGACTGTTGACTACGTTATGTGAGTGTTGGCATTTAGAGATATTTTTTTTCCACGTACTGACTAGTGAGGCGACCATCACACTGCAGGATGTGTACCGCATCCTACGAGTGTTGATCCAAGTAGAGTGGATCATTTACGACCCTCACCATGGCGAGCAGACTTTCAAGACATATTATCGAGATGAGGGTGCAGGACTCAGCATCCAGGGATACGAGATCCAATGGGAGTTCATGGCAGAGCACTATGCTCATTTTGATGCATTCCTAGCGACTCTTATTGGTGGTATTTTGATTCCTGACCGTCGGGGACATGGGTTCCCTATTGGCTGGGGAGACGTCCTCGTTGGCATGAGGCGGGACAGGACAGTTTATGCCTGGGGCCCTTGTTTATTGGGCACATTCTACCACCAGCTGCACAAGGTGGTTTATCGGAGGGCAGAGAGTATCTCATGCGGGACCACCCTGATGATGATTTGGGCTTAGGAGCACATAGCTATATTTTGACCACCCATTCAAAGACCACAGTTGGCCGAGGGGATGCCCTATACCTACTACTACGCTGGTGCCTTACAGCAGACACGAATGGGCGAGACAGGTTGGTGGCGTCATAGGATTGATACGATGGTGTCCTTTATCTAGAGGTCGTATAGAGACTGTCAGCAGTGGGACGATGAGGTGGACCATCTGAGCCTATGTAGATAGTACCGGTATTTGATTGGAAGGATAGTGCAGAGCTAGTTGATCATAGAGATGTATCTGTCACAGCGTGTCCTTAGACAGTTTAGAGAGCAGCAGGGTGTATCTACAAGGATGGTCGAGTACACCTGATCATCCAGAGAGTATGCTTGGGGACCAGCCATTCCAATAGCCTTTACAGAGCAACAGATTAATGGGCTAGGAGCCTAGTCGTGGGGATGGAGAGGTGGGATTACAGATCCCAGGACCACAGCCGATTATGATCTATGGTGGCAGGCACATAGACTAGTGCCATTGACAGATCATGATAGGCTAGCACCTATGGATAGGAGGTCAGTCATACCATGCATGTCAAGGGTCATATGAGGAGGCAGAGGCGGTGACAGAGGAAGAGGCTGGGGGAAAGATGGAGGCAGGGATGGAGGCCGGGATGGAGGGAGGGACGTGTTGATGGCGATTTTGGCACAGCAACATTGCTAAATAGAATATTGCTACTTTGTTTCTCTTGAAAGAGAAAGGCAACACATGGATACCTTAGCTCCCAAGGTCTTGGTATTTGGGTCTCAACTGTGCTGATGTCCCTCAGTGGTCAATGTAACAATAATATTCAAGGGGCCAGCTGGTGTTGAGCTTTTGGACTATTGTGGGTTTAACATGAATTTAAATCTACTCTAACCAAGGTTTTCAAAGAAAAAGAAAAAGATGGATCAAGGCTTTGGGACAGAAAAGAATGACACTTCATCCAAATTAACCAAACCTGTTGCCTCCCAAGGAATTCCTAACTAAGACTACAAAACAAACTTAACTTGTGACTAACACATAGCTGCATTCATTCACAGTGTTGATTCCAACAGCAGATTGCAAGTTACCATTTAAACAAAACATAAAATCCAACTTCATTCCTTGAGAGCTTCCCAAATCAAATGATCAACTCAAGAAAAACATCATTCTGAAACACAACATGAAATAGATTAAAATCTAGTTGCCCCTTCTGTCAGTGAAACAGATAGACAACATTTACAAATCTGGCACAATCACCAGTGTACAGAAAATCTATGATTTCAAATTGTTTCCATTTACACTAAGGGAACTGAAAGATACATTAGTCCATCCTCATTCTAACTCCTAACTAAGAAGACAAAAGAAGCTCCTATTACAGAGAATCAGGATCAGCTTCTATCTCCTCTACTTCTACTGATTTTAATCCTACCTGTTCCCCCCTTTTACAAAGAGGCGAGAATGCCTTATATACAGAACGTACAAGAAAGGATGCACTGTCCCCTGCACTAGGGTTTTCAAAATATCTGCACCTGGGAGAGTTAGTGTCCAGATGAAGAAAGTCAAAAACTGCATTCATTGCGAATCCTCGGTTGTCTCATATTCATGGAGATTGCTTCCCGAGGTGTTCTGTAGATCTTTTGCATCTACCGTCATAACTTCTACACCTCTACGTCCACTTTCGACCTCTAGCAGAGCTACCTCAAGTGCCCCAAAATATCCCCATTAATGTCGACCTACCTCTGTCAGCAAACCCCACAGCTGTCCCTTTGACTTACGGCCTCATCTTCTTCCTCGCTCGACTTT
>VDFB02295319.1:0-28080 GCA_007258455.2 Sequoia sempervirens | reverse complement strand
AAGTAACAACCTATGGATTGACAAATGCCATTTTGACTTTATAAATAGGTTGACAAAGGGGTCAAAGTCAATTCATTCTTACTATTTACATTGCAAATTTTGAGAGCGCAGAGCGAAAAAGAGTGCAGCGAGGATGGTGATTCCAGTGATAGAGCATCGCAGCGAGATCGTGCGGACTTTCAGGTGGCCAGAGGGCTCAGAGCCAATGGTATGTACCCCTATCATCCTTTGTAATTTTTTCATTTTGCATGCCAAAAGTAGGTTTCTAGGATGAACAACAAATGCGTCGCGACGCATATGCATTCGCATAAGCCACTTTTGACTTCGCATTCGACGCATTTGATGCATCGTGACGCAAGTGAAAAAGGTAATTTCGGCCAGACCGAGGTTTTGAGCCGCATTTTCCAAAAATTGCAACACATTTGCCTTTTTGAGCTGCAATTGAAATTTAGAATGCCGCAATTGTCATTTTGCGACACAATCGTTAGTTTTAGCAACACATTTGAATAGAATGATGCAATTGTCAGATATCACGACGCAAGTGCTCTGATGCGGCGCATTTGAGCAATGGAGCGACGCAATTGTCATGTTGCGATGCATTTGAAGTACGAAACGATGCATGCGATGTTTTGCGATGCAATTGCAGTCAACGTGATGCATTTGATTTTTGCTTTGACTAGGGTTGATTTTGATACTTTTCCCATTTGAAATGCTTTTGATGATATTGACAGTTGCCTAGAAGGTATTGACGCATTGTTTGGCTTTGTGCAGAGACAGCTTTCCCTGATATACACACAAGAGAGTAGACCGATGACCTTCAAGTTTGCTGATCAGCTAAGCCCACGAGAGCAGCGATGATTGATGGCCCTAGGTTTGTACTATGTCACCTATATGCCCGCTATTCAGGCGAATAGGGGACTGTTGACTACGTTATGTGAGTGTTGGCATTTAGAGATATTTTTTTTCCACGTACTGACTAGTGAGGCGACCATCACACTGCAGGATGTGTACCGCATCCTACGAGTGTTGATCCAAGTAGAGTGGATCATTTACGACCCTCACCATGGCGAGCAGACTTTCAAGACATATTATCGAGATGAGGGTGCAGGACTCAGCATCCAGGGATACGAGATCCAATGGGAGTTCATGGCAGAGCACTATGCTCATTTTGATGCATTCCTAGCGACTCTTATTGGTGGTATTTTGATTCCTGACCGTCGGGGACATGGGTTCCCTATTGGCTGGGGAGACGTCCTCGTTGGCATGAGGCGGGACAGGACAGTTTATGCCTGGGGCCCTTGTTTATTGGGCACATTCTACCACCAGCTGCACAAGGTGGTTTATCGGAGGGCAGAGAGTATCTCATGCGGGACCACCCTGATGATGATTTGGGCTTAGGAGCACATAGCTATATTTTGACCACCCATTCAAAGACCACAGTTGGCCGAGGGGATGCCCTATACCTACTACTACGCTGGTGCCTTACAGCAGACACGAATGGGCGAGACAGGTTGGTGGCGTCATAGGATTGATACGATGGTGTCCTTTATCTAGAGGTCGTATAGAGACTGTCAGCAGTGGGACGATGAGGTGGACCATCTGAGCCTATGTAGACAGTACCGGTATTTGATTGGAAGGATAGTGCAGAGCTAGTTGATCATAGAGATGTATCTGTCACAGCGTGTCCTCAGACAGTTTAGAGAGCAGCAGGGTGTATCTACAAGGACGGTCGAGTACACCTGATCATCCAGAGAGTATGCTTGGGGACCAGCCATTCTAATAGCCTTTACAGAGCAATAGATTAATGGGCTAGGAGCCTAGTCATGGGGATGGAGAGGTGGGATTACAGATCCCAGGACCACAGCCGATTATGATCTATGGTGGCAGGCACATAGACTAGTGCCATTGACAGATCATGATAGGCTAGGACCTGTGGATAGGAGGTCAGTCATACCATGTGTGTCAAGGGTCATATGAGGAGGCAGAGGCGGTGATAGAGGAAGAGGCTGGGGGAAAGATGGAGGCAGGGATGGATGGAGGGAGGGATGTGTTGATGGCGATTTTGGCACAACAACATTGCTAAATAGAATATTGCTACTTTGTTTCTCTTGAAAGAGAAAGGCAACACATGGATACCTTAGCTCCCAAGGTCTTGGTATTTGGGTCTCAACTGTGCTGATGTCCCTCAGTGGTCAATGTAACAATAATATTCAAGGGGCCAACTGGTGTTGAGATTTTGGACTATTGTGGGTTTAACATGAATTTAAATCTACTCTAACCAAGGTTTTCAAAGAAAAAGAAAAAGATGGATCAAGGCTTTGGGACAGAAAAGAATGACACTTCATCCAAATTAACCAAACCTGTTGCCTCCCAAGGAATTCCTAACTAAGACTACAAAACAAACTTAACTTGTGACTAACACATAGCTGCATTCATTCACAGTGCTGATTCCAACAGCAGATTGCAAGTTACCATTTAAACAAAACATAAAATCCAACTTCATTCCTTGAGAGCTTCCCAAATCAAATGATCAACTCAAGAAAAACATCATTCTGAAACACAACATGAAATAGATTAAAATCTGGTTGCCCCTACTGTCAGTGAAACAGATAGACAACATTTACAAATCTGGCACAATCACTAGTGTACAGAAAATCTATGATTTCAAATTGTTTCCATTTACACTAAGGGAACTGAAAGATACATTAGTCCATCCTCATTCTAACTCCTAACTAAGAAGACAAAAGAAGCTCCTATTACAGAGAATCGGGATCAGCTTCTATCCCCTCTACTTCTACTGATTTAAATCCTACCTGTTCCCCCCTTTTACAAAGAGGCGAGAATGCCTTATATATAGAACGTACAAGAAAGGATGCACTGTCCCCTGCACTAGGGTTTTCAAAATATCTGCACCTGGGAGAGTTAGTGTCCAGATCTTTCTGAAGAAAGTCAAAAACTGCATTCATTGCGAATCCTCGGTTGTCTCATATTCGTGGAGATTGCTTCCCGAGGTGTTCTGTAGATCTTTTGCATCTACCGTCATAACTTCTATGCCTCTGCGTCCACTTTCGACCTCTAGCGAAGCTACCTCAAGTGCCCCAAAATATCCCCATTAATGTCGAGCTACCTCTGTCAGCAAACCCCACAGCTGTCCCTTTGACTTACGGCCTCATCTTCTTCCTCGCTCGGGTTTATTTCTACTCGAGATCCGCCTTTCTGCAAGTCCATCAGCATAGCATAGGCTAGTAGGTGAGAGGTTTTGGCGCGCCACAAAGATCATACCGATCTCGCAAAGACCCTTGGCAAGACTGCTTCCTCTCGGCCAGACGACATAGCGAAATCGCGTCCTCTTGGCGAACTCCATTTCTATTAGTGGGACCCTCCTTCGGTCGGCAGGACATTCGCCTTTGGCAAGACATCATGGCGGGCGCTCAAGGCCCTACAATGATATGTTCCTTCATTGGCAGATTTTCCGCTATCGGCAAGACACGAGACGGTCGCTGAGACCACATGGTGAAACCCTTGTTTTCTTTGGAGTTTCCCCGACATCCTTTGTTGATCCTCTCGCACCAGCTTCTATTTTTATTTCGGTGTGACTTTCTTCCTTCACCAAGACCTTGTGGTGAAGGCATGATCCTTGGCTGAGCCCATCTTGTTATCAGCAAGACCCTTTGGTATCGGCGAGACATCTCGTCGATCTACATTCCTTATGCCGAAGCCACGCCCCTTCGGTGAGACTTCAGTTGGTCGCCAGGACCTTTTGGCGAATGCTCTGCCTTTCGGTGAGTTCCTTTTCCTGTCGGGGAGACTTCATGGTTTTGGGGAGACCTTACCCCGAATGGCTCTTTTCTTACCGAGCCCCCTCTGTTGTCAGCATGACCATGAGTCGGGGAGACGTTATAGTGGCATTTTGTTTTCTCGGCGACGAGCTCATTTTTTTTCGATGTAGCTCCCCGTGGTCACCCAGACTTCCTGGCGAGAGTCTAAATCTTCCCCAAAAACCCTTGGGGAACCTTTGTCAACAAGACTTATGGTGACTTCCCTTGCATGTCGCCAAGACTCTTGTGTATTGGCAAGACCCTTTGGCCGATTTCTTTCACTCTCACCGAGCTTCCTCCTTGTCACTGTGACCTCACCTTGGTCGGTGAGATGTTATGCCGTGCTCAACATGTTATACCGAAGGCACAAAATATGTCGGTGGGACCCAACTAGGTCGGTAAGACCCCATTCCTTCAGCCAGAGTTCCTGTCGAACTCAGATCCTTTGGAAAAACTCCCTTAAGAGATATCTTCAAATAAATAACCTAATCCTGCAAAACAGATTCCTCCATTAGTTCCCAAAGGTAACTAAAATATAACATTATTTATCATGTCTTTAATTTCATCGAAAATAAACACCACTCAGGCGGAGGCGGAACCAAAACTAAAATGGTAACACACTTCCCTTTTAAAACTGGCAGAGGCGGGACCAAATCCGAACCAGGACCACATGAAAAGAAAATTTAGACGAGTCCCGGCGGAACCGGGATCGGGACAAAATATGACCCATAAATGACACCCCCCATCAAAAACTAGCAGGGTCAAAACCAAAAATAAACCGGAGTCGGGATGGGAACAAGCTACGGGAACAATCACCATTTCCCAGTTCAGACCCCATCCTGGTTCTACTCCCGCAAAAGAAACCCAAAATGCAAAGGATGGGAACAAAACACCGGCGGAGCCGGAGCAAAATGACAAACCAAGCGGAACCGGGGTCGGAACCAAATCCGAAAGGGAACCAGAAACTTCTCCAAGTTTCGGGTTTGGATTCCGTTCTGAACCCGCCTCCAACGTCATCCAAAAAAGGAGGAAGAAAGGAACAGAAAGAAATAGAAAAGGGGAAGGAAAACCCCACGACAAAGCAAAAGAAACAAAAAAGTAAAAGAACGGGCGAAGCGGAATCGGGACCTGAACCAAATCTGAACCAAAAACTTTTCCAAGTTCCATGGTTTGGATTTCGTTCTAGTTCTGAGTCCGACGGAACAACACGAAAAGATACACAACAAAGACCAAAGCGGCAGAACCGGGGCTAGGGAAAGAACAAAAATGGAGATGGAAGAAGTTCCAAGTTTGGACTCCATTCTGGTTCCGATCTACCAAAACACAAGAAACAAAACCTAAGGCCAAAAAGGAAACACCTAAGGAAAAGGACACAAACCAACAAAGATGAAGAAGAGGCGAGGGTCAGGACGGGCCGGACGAAGACGAAAGAAAGTTAACATTTGAACTGGTCGGACGATAGCAAGGAAAAAGGAAAAAACGGTCAGAAACGAGAACAGGGGATGCGGAACCGGAAGCGAAGGAAGTTCAATTCCGGTGTGGTCCCGGTTTCGCCTCCGACAGAACTTTGAAAGGAAAACGCCTAAGGTAGAAAAAAGCAGAAAATAAAGGGGGACCATTTTGATCCAGATCAAAGTGGGGTGGTTATGCAAGGCATAACAAATGGTGACTCGGCTGGGAAAATGGTTTAACCATTTTCATGAATCTGAAGGATTCAGCTACCAGAACTCTTGGTTCATGAACATTACAACTCCAATTGGGTTAGTTATAACAAGCAAGGTAGAGCTAGAATCTCAAATGTAATTCAGTCAACGGCTACCCCTGAATCTATGTGTGTGCTTGATTGTGCATCACTCTTTTATAAAGTTTTCTTCATCTTTCAAACAACAATGTGCAGGATTTGAGCTACATGAGTTGATCCCCTTTTTGTGCAATGATATCTCGGGCATTGCTCCACTGCCAGTCAGGCATCCATAGCCCTGATGGAGATACCTCTAGTTCTCTCACAGCATTGCTCTACTGCCAAACAGGCGTCCATAGCCCCGGTAGAGATACTGGAATCACCCATTCATATTGACTCTTCTTCTTTTGATAATTCTTTTCTTTTCTTTTGGAGCTCTAGATATTTCTTTTAATTCTGCTTTTTCTTTTCAATATGTCAGATGTTTAACATCCGATCTGGGTTGAAAACTACCATGGATCTCATAACAGCACTCGGGAGATCGGATTTTTCACTCAAACCTTACAACACCATAGTCCTAGGACAAATATACCATTACAAGAGGAGATGATCTTGATAATTTGTGACAGACTCAGGGGAGCTGATGAAGGATACTTACTTAGCACCTTGTTTCAAAACTTTCCACAACTTTTATTGAAAACGAGCATGAAACAACAAATTGAGGACAAAATCTTCCAATCAGAGAACCTGAAAATATATAAACCACTTCTCTCCTAATGACCACAATATGCTTCAGATAACAACCACCATTCCAAAAATGGAAGGAAACAGATGAACCCCAAAGAATAGAATGAACAGAAACAAAGAACAAAGGAAACAGAAGGAAAGAAAAGAAAAGGACGAACCAACAAATAGCCAACTATTTACAAACAAACAGAACATTTACAAATGGGGAAACAAACTATCTACAAACAGAAAACAAAGAAAACTAACTAAACCAAAAATTAACACTAACTAATCCTAATCCTAAACTAAAAGCCAAACTTTGCAAACACAAGACTGTAAAAATTTGTACATTGACTCGACTGATTTTTCATTATGTGCAACAATCTTAACTTACTAGGCACAGTTCTAAGCCTAGCAAATTTATCTTTATATTCAAAAATATGAAGTTCATGGGAAATAAGTTCATTCTGAGGGCATAAAGCTTGAAATATTATTAGTTGTGGGTTCTCAATTTTGTCATGATTTACCCACAAACAGGTTTTACTATCCTCTATGCCATAATCAAACTGAAAACTATTAAAACACAGAGGATAATGAAAGGACACCACCTGATTCTGAAGATTGCTCGTTACCAATGCAGGCTTGTGTCATATGATCTCCTCTTCACGAGGTCTTAGCTCATGGAACACCACTAGATCTAGGCTCATCTTGTAGTCAGGGTATTCACTCACCAGCATCTTTGTATTCATCTCGGGCATGGAGTCAAAAGATTTCTGAATTTCTTGAGATGAATCCTCCCTTTCAACATTCTCCTGCAACATGTCATCCCCAAGGGTTTGATAATCTAACTCCAGCTTATCATTATTGATGTCAGGGACACTGGCACATGGTGAACAAGGATTTCCTTCGAGCTCATTTAAATGCACAAAGTCAAAGCCAGGAAAACTCTTTCTCAATTCACATTCCTATGGGTTGCTTTCTTGGCATTCCTCTGTTTCATCCAAATGTACCCCATCATGAATTTCTTCAGGGAACACTTGACTGATCCACACGTCCTCTTGAATTTCTTCCCTTAAAATTTCATGTTGGCATTTGAGTCCTTGTTTTTGACCCTCAGGTTCATTGGCAAACTCATCTTGAAGCATGCTATCTTCTTCAATCCATCCACCACTTAAATTAGCAGAGCCATCCTTTTGTGTTAACCCACCAAGGTGTGCTTCTTCCTCATCCACCATCATGAAAGAATCTATGAATGCATCGATGAATCCATTCTCCACTTCCATCAGGTTTGCACTAGGTAGAGGAGTTTCATCAGTTGTTGAATCCATCTCACTGCAAGGATCAAGGTCATCAAAAGATAGGGAAGAATTAAATCTCCTCACACAATCACTCTCCTCATTTTGGATGAACTGATTATCATTTTCATGTGTACTAGTTGTTTCATCCTCCTCATCAACGAGATACATACTCCAAGGATCTTCCATAAGTATTCCTTCAACAGTGATCTGATGTATGAAATATAACTCCATTCTACCCAAGAAAACATGGCAATCCATCTGGGAATGTTGATTTGTTCAATGTATCCCGCATCTAGTTGGTTTAACAAGTTCTAATAATTCCAAATCTCCTAATTCTTCCAACTTCTTCCTGATTCGATTTTGTGCACGTGGGATATCTAGCCAACATGAGCCATGTTCCTTTTTCGATTCCTCATCACCCTAATTTTGATCTTGATCGGGAAAGTTGTTGAAATCGTTAGTACTAGCATTCTCAACAAAACTAGATTCCACCTCGAGATTTGGGTTGTGCTCTAACTTTACATCCATTTCATGCTTTTCACCAAACAAGTCATCAAAATTATATTTTGGTGAATCAACTGTTTCATTTAGAACTTCATTGTGATGTAATGGATTATGCTTTGGAAGATGACTAAAAAGAGATGATATGGTCACAACTTCATTGACAAGTGGAGTACTTGACTCTATGATTGGATTTTGCAGGGATGAGTGCTCCCAGTGGTCTTGTGTGCGAGGAGCAAACTGATCTAAGAATGAGATTTCTAACTCTGCCCATGAACAAATAGCATTGGGTGGAAGATTAACATACCATTGTCTTGCTGAGCCTTGAAGTGTTTCGATAAATAATTGACAGACGACATCCTCATGCTGAACCTAGAGAAAAATAAGTATACGCCTACAAGTTTCAACATGTTCAAAAGCATTTTGCCCACTGTCAGGGAAAAATAAAGGAAGTTGATCATACAGATGACCAGGGATTTCATGGATAAATCCTAGCATATACAAAGGGCTACCCATTGGAGCTGGGTCTTCCAAGATCTGACTCACCCCAACTCACAACGATCCACAATTACTCATAGGGCCCTCCTTCTAGCGCCAATTTCTTGTTGATGGCGATTTTGGCACCACAACAATGCTAAACAAAATATTGCTACTCTGTTTCTCTTGAAAGAGAAAGGAAACACATGGATGCCCTAGCTCCCAAGGTCTTGGTAGTTGGGTCTCAACTGTGTTGATGTCCCTCAGTGGTCAATGTAACAGTAATATTCAAGGGGCCTGCTGGTGTTGAGCTTTTGGATTGTTGTGGGTTGAACATGAATTTAAATATACTCTAACCAAGGTTTTCAAAGAAATAGAAAATCATGGATCAGGGCTTTGGGATAGAAAAGAATGACACTTCATCTGAATTAACCAGACCTGTTGCCTCCCAAGGAATTCCTAACTAAAACTACAAAACAAACTTAACTTGTGACTAACACACAGCTGCATTCATTCGCAGTGCTGATTCTAACAGCAGATTGCAAGTTACCATTTAAACAAAACATAAAATACAACTTCATTCCTTGAGATCTTCCCAAATCAAATGATCAACTCAAGAAAAACATCATTCTGAAACACAACATGAAATAGATTAAAATCTAGTTTCCCCTACTGTCAATGAAACAGATAGACAACATTTACAAATCTGGCACAATCACCAGTGTACAGAGAATTTGTGATTTCAAATTGTTTCCATTTACACTAAGGGAACTGAAAGATACATTAGTCCATCCTCATTCTAACTCCTAACTAAGAAGACAAAAGAAGCTCCTATTATAGAGAATCAGGATCAGCTTCTATCCCCTCTACTTCTACTGATTTTAATCCTACCCGTTCCCCCCTTTTACAAAGAGGTGAGAATGCCTTATATACAAAACATACAAGAAAGGATGTGTTGTCCCCTACACTAGGGTTTTCAAAATATCTGCACCTGGGAGAGTCGGTGTCCAGATCTTTCTGAAGAAATTTAAAAATTGCATTCATTGTGAATCCTCGGCTGTCTCATATTCGTGGAGATTGCTTCCCGAGGTGTTCTATAGATATTTTGCATCTACCGTCATAACTTCTATGCCTTCGTGTCCACTTTCAACCTATAGCAGAGCTGCCTCGAGTGCCCCAAAATATCCCCGTTAATGCCGAGCTACCTCTGTCAGCAAACCCCATAGAGCTATCCCTTTGACTTACGGCCTCGTCTTCTTCCTCGCTCAGCTTTCTTTCTGCTCGAGATCTGCCTTTCTGCAAGTCAGTCAACGTAGCACGGGCCAGTCAGCAAGAGGTTTTGGCGAGCCACAGAGATCATACCGATCTCGGAAAGACCCTTGGCAAGACTACTTCCTCTCGGCCAGACGACATAGCGAAATCATGTCCTCTTGGCAAACTCAATTTCTATCAGTGGGACCCTCCTTTGGTTGGCAGGACATTCGCCTTCGGCAAGATGTCATGGCGGGCGCTCAAGGCTACAACGATATGTTCCTTCATTGGCATATTTTCCGCTATTGGCAAGACACGAGATGGTCGTTGAGACCACATGGCGAAACCCTTGTTTTCTTTGGAGTTTCCCCGACATCCTTTGTTGATCCTCTCACGCCAGCTTTTGTTTTTGTTTTGGCGTGACTTTCTTCCTTTGCCAAGACCTTGTGGCGAAGGCATGATCCTTGGTTGAGCCCATCTTGTTATCAGCAAGACCCTTTGGTATCGGTGAGACATCTCGTCGATCTACATTCCTTATGCCAAAGCCACGCCCCTTCGGTGAGACTTTAGTTGGTCGCCAGGACCTTTTGGCGAACGCTCTGCCTTTCGGTGAGTTCCTTTTCCTGTCAGGGAGACTTCATGGTTTCGGGGAGACCTTACCCCGAATGGCTCTTTTCTTACCGAGCCCCCTCTGTTGTCGGCATGACCTTCATGAGTCGGGGAGATGTTATAGCGGCATTTTATTTTCTCGATGACGAGCTCATTCTGTTTCGGTGTAGCTCCCCATGGTCGCCTAGACTTCCCAACAAGAGTCTAAATCTTCCCCGAAAACCCTTGGGGAACCTTTGTCGACAATACTTATGGTGACTCCCCTTGCATGTTGCCGAGACTCTTGTGTATCAGCAAGACCCTTTCGCTGATTTATTTCACTCTCGCCAAGCTTCCTCCTTGTCGCTGTGACCTCACCTCAGTCGGTGAGACATTATGCCGCGCTCAACATGTTATACCGAAGGCACAAAATATGTCAGTGGGACCCAACTAGGTCGGCAAGACCCCATTCCTTCAGCCAGAGTTCCTGCTAAACTCAGATCCATTGGCGAAACTCCCTTAAGAGATATCTTTAGATAAATAACTTGATCCTACAAAATAGATTCCTCCATTAGTTCCCAAAGGTAACTAAAATATAACATTATTTATCATGTCTTTAATTTCATCGAAAAGAAACACCACTTAGGCAGAGGCAGAACCAAAACTAAAATGGGAACACACTTCCCTTTTAACACTGGCAGAGGCGGGACCAAATCCCAACCGGGACCACACAAGAGGCAAATTTCGACGAGTCCTGGCGGAACCAGGATCGAGACAAAATACGACCCAGAAATGACACCCCTCGTCAAAAACTGGAGGGGTCGGAACCAAAAATAAAACAGAACCGGGACCGGAGTCGGGATTGGAACAAGCTATGGGAACGATCACCATTTCCTAGTTCATACCCCATCCCGGTTTCGCTCCCACAAAAGAAACCCAAAACGCAAAGGATGAACAAAACATCGGCGAAGCCGGAGCAAAATGACGAACCAGGCGGAACCAGGGTCGGAACCAAATCCGAAAGGGAACCAGAAAATTCTCCAAGTTTCGGGTTCAGATTCCGTTCCGAACCCGCCTCTGACGTCATCCAAAAAAGGAGGAAGAAAGGAACAAAAAGAAAGAGAAAAGGGGAAGGAAAACCCCACGACAAAGCAAAAGAAACAAAAAAGTAAAAGAACGGGACAAAGCGGAATCGGGACCGGAACCAAATCCGAACCATAAACTTTTCCAAGTTTCAGGGTTCGGATTTCATTTCGGTTCCGAGTCAGGAGGAACAACACGAAAAGATACACAAGGTAGAAAAGACCAAAGCGACGGAACCGGGGCTAGGGAAGGAACAAAAACGGAGATTGGAAGAAGTTCCAAGTTCGGACTCTGTTCCGGTTCCAATCCTGCCAAAACACAAGAAACAAAATGCCCAAGGCTAAAAAGGAAACACCTAAGGCAAAGGACACAAACAGACAAAGACCAATGAAGAGAGAAGGGAAAAAAAAAAAAAAGGGGAGCGAAGGACCCGAACGAGAACAGAGAAACAAAACCAAAGGCTAAGGAAAGAAACGGTGAACAGAACAGGAGACGAAAAGGTAAACCAAGTTCCGCCTCAAATGGTTGAAAGGAAAACAGATAAGGCAGAAAAAAAGCAAAGGGAAAAGAAAAAGGGGGATCGTTTTGTCCAGATCAAAGTGGGGTGGTTATGAGGCATAAATAGGGACGAGGGACGGACGAAAGGGGATGAGGGGATGGAAGGAAGATGGAGGGATGGCGAGAATCGAGAGAATCCGGAGAAAATGGATGGAGGGAGGAAAGGAAAAATCAAAATCAAATCCGGCTTTCACGCGAGAGAAGAGGATGCGGTAGGAGATGAGGATGAGGATGAGTAGGAGGATGATGCTGAGAGACTTCAGATGGAGGATGGTGGAGGGAGATGAGGAGACACCCTCTAGCTTGGCACTGCCCCATGATGCCACGACAAACTAGAGGGTGGTAGACCTTCAGAGGAGATTAGATGAGAGTGATGCATAGGTCTGAGCACTGCAGTCGGAGCTAGAGGTGGCTCAGGTAGAGCAGGATCAGGCAGTGATCCATCAACATGACTCAGCTCAGTGGTGCGTCGAGTTTGCAGCCTTATGTACAGGGCCTTCTGGGGATATGGATCATGAGTTGGCCAGGGTGAGCACGAGGTTGGGTTAGTACAAGACATTATATGAGTAGGTAGTGCCTCCTAAGCGACGAGACCCTACATTGTCGCGGTCACAGATGAGGACAGGCAGTGGCCACCGACCAAGGAGTGGGAGCAGTAGCAGGAGTCACACGAGTGTAAGAGGGTCTACCTCATCAGGGCACACATCAGGGCACAGGTCCCACCACTCTCACAGGAATGCCTCGAGTCATCACTCAAGCCACAATCATAGGTCTACTGGTTCAGTGCAGAGGTCAGTACAGAGGCAACCACTAGTGGCAGATCCATCTACTTCTTAGAGCCAGGAAGCAGTGACGTCACAGGTGTCCATTACCATGGAGATGATGCCATTAGTGTCAGTTCCATTAGTTGCACAAACAGAGGCTGCTACAGGTCCACCCATCATATCAGTGCCAGTCACAGAGCTCCAACCGCCACACTCTTCACCACGAGCGGATGATGAGAGTCTACCCTAGGGGCATGTTTGTTATTATGACACATTATATATTATTGAGCCTACGAGCTCCATTTTTGGGATATCTCTTGACTTTATCCTATGACATTGTACATTTTTTAGATGATATTATATGATGATGTAGTTTTAATGTAGCCTACATGTATGTTATGCGATGTTATTTGATTTATGCATTATGATATATGTAATGTATGATGTTGATTTATGATGGATGGTGGTATTATTTATGTTCTATGATGCTTGTTTATGATATGATGCCATGATGATTCCATGCTTATTTATGTGTTATGTTGGTTTTGTGATGATGGCGATGATCATATGCATAATGTATTTATTCGAATGGATGCCATGTTTATGATAATATGAATGCAATATGCAATGACATGTATATGATTTAATGATATCGATGATGTATGTATGGACCTAAAGAAATGTTTTATATGATCATGTATGCACTTATGTTTTTGTATGTCACAGGATATCATCGTGAGATGGACGAGAGAAGATGACCAAACTGAAGGAGATGCATGTTAGTCCCTAGACAAAATCCTTCAAAACTTTACCATAGGACTTTAATATTTATTGGTCTTAATCATCATTGGGAAGACTGTTGTGATGGCCAACAAACACCAAGATATGGCATAGATCAAGGTGTGCAAGGTCGTGCCATCACATAAGACAAGCAGTCGCAGACAAGGATGATCATGACTCAAATTAAGAGCATGATTGCCCCAGTCTTTTTGTCATAATCAACCACAAGCAGAAAAAAGACAATGACAATTCATGAAACATTGTTGCTTCTCTAAATATTGTTTTCAAGACATCCTTGAGAAACTAGCAGCATGGTTGCCAAAATATAAAAATAAAGCCCTTATATCATGACACGTCACTGTTTTTCTAAATCCCAAAATCAGGACCTCACTGAGAAACTAGTAATCATGTGTGTCAACCAGTTAAGACAAACGTCATGATACGTCGCTACTTCTCTAAATCCTGTTATTGGGATCTTGCTAAAAAACTAATAACATGATAAAAATCCAAAAGACAAGTGCCAAGCATTTTTCAAGTGCATCTAGATATCCATTGTTCTGATGTCAAGATGTCAGATTTGATGATGATAAGATGCGAGAGTGTCAAAGTTTTGATGATGCCCAGATGACAAATGTCGAAGATTGCCAAATTTAGGAAGGACACATCCTGAATAATGTTGACGTCGAGAGGATTTGATCCCTAAAATTCAAAAGGGGTCCCTTGAAAATGATGTCGATGCCTAGGAAGGACACATCCTAAGGCATAAATGACAGAGATTGTTCTTCAGAAGGACACATCTAAAGAATACTGATGTCAATAGGAGTGATCCTTAGATGTCTAGAGGATCCCTCAAAATGTCGAATTTCAATGATGATGCCTAGGAAGGACACATCCTAAGGCATGAATGACAGAGGTTATCTTTTAGAAGGACACATCTGAAGGCTAACCAAGAGTTGACAGTTTGACAGGTTATGATGATTTGACTTGTTTTGACTGAGTTTTACTTGTGTTGACTATATGTTGATATTGTCGTGATGATATGATTGATGTACCGTTGAGATTGTCATTTTGACATAAATGATTGTCATTCTTTGTTTTAGGAGCTTTCCCATTTGGAAAATGATTTTCCCTGACTTGAAGACCTTTTGACGTGTGTGCCAGTGTAGTGTCATGAACCCTAATGGACTGACCTAGTGCAGCCTCGAGGGCTCATCGACAAATGGCCTTTCCTATGTCATACACTTAGAGACCTCGTAGTTCGACACAACCAATGACTTTGTCTTGATGACCAAAGATTGAATCATGATTTTATTTTGACAAACCTAAAAGGACTGACCTAATGTCTCAGGGACTCGAAAATGAGTCTTTCCTATGTAGCAAATGCGCAGAGACAACGTAGTTCGGATGAATGACAAAGACTTGATTAATATGATGGACATGATGAAATGTGACTTTGTTTTTCATTCTTCGAGCAGTTTGACATCTTCTTGTGGTTTTCTTCAGGACGTTTTTCAATTTTTAGGTCTTTCTTCAGGACATTTTGCGATGTTTGTGGTCTTTTTTTAGGACTTTTTGCCATGTTTTTGTCTTTTTCAGGACTTCTTACCATGTTTTTGTCTTTTTTTAGGACTTTTTGTGATGTTTTTGGTGCTTTTTTTAGGACTTTTTGCCATTTTTTGTCTTTTTTTTAGGACTTTTTGCCATGTTTTTGTCTTTTTTCAGGACTTTTTGCCAATTGCCGAAACCATGTGTGACATCCACTATAGTTACATGATAAAAAAATTTCCCCCAGTCAAGTCCAAGACTTAGCCAATTTTAAGGGACATGAAAGGGATGTTGCTAGTGTACCAGATGGACAGTCGTCAGGACTTGATGTCAACCATTTATCAACCATGAAAGGAAGGGTATAATGTGGTGGTGATGGAAAATGTATTTCATCCTAGGCCACATCAGACAAAGTGATAGTAGATGGCAGAGCAATGATTGATTACGCATGGTGCATGTTTGCCAGGTTTTCACCATGGTACTTATCCAAAGCACCTGTTTGCCAAGTTTTCCTGTTGGATGAATCATTTTTCTTTACTTTTTTTGTCATTTTTCTTATTATTTTTATTTTTTTGGTGCTACCAGGATGCCTGTTTGCCAAGTTTTCATCAAGGCAACGATTTTTTTATCATTTTTCAATTTTTTTTGTATTTTACAGTTTTTAGCTCGATCTCCTAATGCTATGCGTAGAACTTTCAGAGATGTAAACTATTGATAGGCTCTGTCAGTTTTTCTCCATCTAGAGTCGCCAGCTGATAGGCTCTAGAACCAAAAGAAGATATGATGATGTAAGGACCCAACCAGTTTGGTTCAAAATTTCCTAGCTTTTCTCTTTCAGCCTGGTTCTTAGGGTTCTGCATGAGAACTAGGTCGCCAATGTCAAATTTCCTAACCATAACTTTCTTGTTGTAACTGTGATAGAGACAGTTCTAATATGCTTGTAGATGGTTCAGGGAATTTTTCCTTCTTTCCTCTATCATCTCCAGCTCATGCAGGCGCGATTGCCTATACTCCTCATCATCAGTTAAACCTTTCAGGGAGACTCGTAACGAAGGAATTTCAACCTCAATGGGAAAGATGGCCTCAACTCCAAAGCCGGTGCAAATGGAGTGGCTCCTGTAGGCGTACGAATGCTAGTGCGGTAAGCCCATAGAGCAGGGTTGAGTTGTATATGCCAGTCACGGCCAACGTCATTGACAATCTTTTTGAGGATTTTGACAATGGTTTTATTTGGCGCCTCGGCTTGATCGTTTCCTTGTGGGTAATATGGAGATGAAAAATGGTGTTGGATGTGAAATCACTCACATAACTCACGAACATCTTGGTTTTTGAATGGACGTCTGTTGTCAGTGATGATGGATTGTGGAAGGCCATACCGGAAAATGATGTAGTTAAGAATGAACTTGGATATTTGCTTGTTGGTTATGTATGTCAGAGGGATGGATTTGATCCACTTCGTAAAATACTCAGTGGCGGTGATGATGAATTTGTGGCCATTGGACAAGGTTGGATGAATCTTACCCACGAGGTCGAGTCCCCATTGAGTGAAGGGCCAAGGAGTGGTGATCAATTGAAGTTCTTGTGCTGGAGCATGGATCAAATCACTATGAATCTGTCATTTGCAACAAGTCCTGACATATTCTATTGCATCATTTTCAACGGTCGGCCAATAGTACACAAGTCTCATTACTTTCCTAGCTAGAGTAGGACCACTTGAATGAGACCCGCATATATTGTCATGTACTTTGCATAAGGTTGTACGTGCTTCGTTGGTGTCGAGACATCTAAGGAGGGTGTCGTCAAAGCTACAGTGGTAAAGGGTGTCACTGATGATGGCATACCTTGCGAATTTTTAGATGGACTTCCTCTAGTTATTGGATAGGTTAGGTGGAATGGTTTGAGACTTAAGGTAGTCATAAATATCCTGGTGCTAGGGAGAGTCAGGACCAACAAGTTTGCAGGCCATCTCTGACTCTGGAATGTCATAGGCAGGGACCAGCAATTGTTCTATTAGGAATTCCAAATGAGGCAGATTTCTTGGAATGTCGAGGAGAGATCCTATTGTAGCCATTGCATCTGTTTCCTTGTTTTGTGCTCTCGGAACTTCTTCAAAAGTTACCATATGAAAGTACATTTGGAAACTGTGAACTATCCATTTGTAGGGCATCAACTTCTCATCTTTTGTATCATAGTCATCATTAACCTGGTTGATGACGAGCTGAGAATCCCCATAGACATGTAGTACTCTGATTTTCCACTTTATTGCCATTCTTAGTCCTGTAACTAGTGCCTCATATTCTACCACATTATTTGTGCATGGGAAGGCAATGTGGAAATACTTAGGAATGGAGTCTCCTTGAGGGGTGATGAATAGGATTCTTGCCCCCGAGCCATGATTTGTGTGTGATCCGTCAAAGTAGAGTCGCCAAGGTGCCTTAGGTTTCATATGGAATATCAACTCATCTAGAAAATCTTCCACTAACGGGTGATCACTTTGCAAAGGTACGTCCGCCAGCTAGTCTGTTATGACTTGTCCTTTTATTTCCTTTCTTTCTATATATTGAATGTCATATTCACTCAGAATCATGACCCATTTTTCCAGACGTCCTGTTAATGCTGCCCGACTTAACAAATATTTGAGGGGGTCGATCTTTGCTACTAGTTGTGTCTAATGGCTTAACATATAATGTCTTAGCTTCTGAATTGCAAAGACCACGGCTAGACAAGCTCGTTCAATTGGTGTGTAGTTCAGTTAATACTCGACCAATGTCTGACTGATGTAATATATAGCTCTTTCTTTTTCTTCTTGGTCATTTTGTGCTAGTAATTCCCCCAGTGTTGAATTAGTTGCTGAGATGTATAGGATCAATGGCTTTCCCTGAATGGGAGGCATGAGGACTAGCGTTGACAGTAGGTAATCTTTGATTTGTTGAAAGGCTTCTTGACATTTATCTATCTACACAAATGGGATACCCTTACATAACAGATATTGGAATGGGTGGCACTTGTCAGCCAATTGGGCTATGAAGCACCGAATAGATTGTACCCTACCTTGTAGAGTTCTAAGTTCATTGATTCCTCTGGGTGGAGGCATGTCTATGATGGCTTTGAATTTTGTTGGATCAACCTCAATGCCTCTTCGAGAAACTATGTATCCCAAGAGTTTACCCGATGTGACACCGAAGACACATTTCTTAGGATTTAGCCAGACTTTGTATTCTTCCAGTCTCTTGAAAATTGTGTCTAAAACCCTGAGATGATCTTTCATGGTTACTGATTTAGCCAATAGGTCATCTACATAATCTTCCATTATTTTATGCATCATGTCATGGAAGATTGTGGTCATAGCCCTTTGATATGCGGCACCTGCATTTTTGAGACCGAATGGAATTTACATGTACCCCATGGGCAAGTGAATGTCATTTTGTGCTTGTCTTCGGGACAATGTGAATCTGATTATAGTCAAAGAAACCATCCATGAGGGACATCTCATATCCTGCTGTGAGGTCAACTATGATATCAATATTTGGTAAAGGAAAGTCATCTTTTTGGCACGCCTTATTTAGGTCTCTAAAATTTGTATAGACGTATCACCCCTTTGGCTTATTTATTGGCACCAGGTTAGATATCCATTCAACATAGTCAATAGACCATATGAATCCCGCATCTAGAAGTTTCTTCAACTCATCCTTGACCAATAGAGCAACTTGAGGGTGCATTTTGCGTAACTTTTGTTTGACTGGTTTGGCATTAGGCAATAGTGGCAGATGGTGCAGAACTGGTTCTGGGTCTAATCCTGGCATGTCAGCACAGGACCATGCGAAGTTGATTTTACGTTCTGCAAAGAATTTATGAAATTTCAGTCTCTCTTCTTCAATCAATGATGCAACAAAGAGGACCATTTTGGGATCTTCTGTAGTTGATATGTTGTCTTCTATGGTGTCTTCTATAAGCATAGCCGATTTCTCTTGTATGGGAAGAAAGTCCAGTCCTCCATATTTGGGGGCCTTAGAGAGGTTTTCACCCACAAATACATCATTTGTTTTCACTTTTTTGTCATCAAAAGGTGCCTTTCGGTTTTCACCTAAAGACGTTTCATTTTTTATTTTATTTTTAATTTTAATTTTGCGACTAGAGGATGGAGCAGTCTCACCGAAGTAGGCCACACAATCTAAATCAATGGAAAATCCTGACTTGTGATCACCACTGGGTATGCCCTCACGTAATCCCATAAACTCTGCAATTGCCTCATCATTCTGAAATGTATCCAAGACTGGCGGGCCTTGTTGGTCCCAATCGACTAGCTAAGGATAAACTAAGGAAATGCCATCATCAGTGTTGGTGAATTGAGGGGAGGATACAGAAAGAATGCAGATGGATTCAGTGATATTGTAGATGAGATTATCATCATCCAACTCCACATCGGACTCTATCCAATATTCCCCTTCACTAGTCTCATATTCGTTGTCAAAATAAGGGGTGAAGGACTTAGAGTCCTAGTTGTCAGTGTCGTCTGGTACTTCAGATGGATTGGACTGAAGGGATTCAGATGGTGGGTCTTGTATGTAATGGGGAGTGGTAATGGGACTTTGACTATTTGGTGCCTAATCAATTTTAAATGTTTTCCAAAATCTTTGTTCAAAGGTTAGTTCCCCTGTTTTGACAAACAAATCATAAAGGCAACAGTCACTTAAGGATCGTTCTGAGCCAAATTCCCACTCTTGGGAGTCAGTTTCGGTGAGGTTTTCCTTAGTGGTCTCAACACTTTATGAAGCATGTACTCGCTCACTCGAAAGTCCAATGGTACGTCGATCGTCATTGTCGAGCGATCCAAACCCTAATCCAAGATACTTCGATATTTGGAAAGGTTCTATGGGCTTTCTTCATCCAGCTTTATTTCTGCCTAGGCCACTAGTACCATCATAGCCCTTAGCCTTCATTATGTCATATCCCTTGCCATATTTCTTAACTAGTAATGGGGGTATTGCGACAGTATCCTTATAGATCCATCCTGTGATATCAGCAAGGTCCTCATTACTCATGTCTCCCCATTTGATGAAAACTATTTTTGGTGGAACTTTGAAAATTTTCTTGGGTTCCATTCTAAAACATGGCCGACCATAGACCTTCAGAGACTTGGGTATTGTTGTTATGTTGTATGTTGTATGTAGTTTGAATTCTCCACAGCCAAGGTCCTGGATCTTGACAGTGGGTTCAGCCTTAGGGTTTGTGGAAGATGATGGTGTGGCGAAAGACGTGAGTGTGGTGGATGTGGAAGATGATGTGAGTGTGGATGGGTCAATGTATTTGGATGATGAGGAGCCAGGTGCTTCTCGATTAATAGGCACTCAGTTTTCAGAAATACCCCTTAAGTTGGTACAATATTGGAATGGGTCGGGGTCTCCATATATGGTTATTTATGTGTCATCAAATGGAAACTTTAGGCATTGGTGATATGTGGATGGAATGGATTTTAAGGCATGAATCCAAGGATGTTTGAGCAAGATGTTGTACAGTAATTCCAAATCCAGGATCTGGCAAGTTGTGTCCACAATGACTGGTCCCACTCTAATAGGGAGAGAAACAATGCCACGTGAAGAGCGTTCTTTGTCATCATATGCTTTGATCACTATACTCTTTGTAGAGTCCACGCATGCATCAGAGAATCCTAGATCCTTTACCAGTTTGAGGGAGCATATGTTCAATCCTGCTCCACCATCTACTAAAACTCGTCTAACTTTATGCTTGTGGACAAAAGTTTCTATGTGTAATGCATTGTTGTGGTTGGTCTTAGGTGATGAGTAGTCATGGTCAGAAAAGGTGACGTGGTGAGGAGTAGTGAGGTATCCCACCATGGTCTCAAACTGATTGACATCAATGTCCTTGGGGACTAACGACTCTTGTAGGGTTTTATCCAGTATATCCTTGTGCACGGGAGAGATACAAAGCAACTCAAATATAGAAATTTGCGCGGGAATTTTTCCAAGCTGATCGATAAGGTTGAGCTGACTCTTTGGTTGCCACTACTTTGTGGTCGGGGCAATTTTTGACTGTTCAGCAGATGGGCCAAGTATGGTTATTTTGGGTTGTCTAGCGGGAGGTGGACCAAGTATGGTGACCTTGCCACTTCAAGTAGTAGCATTGCATTGAGGTGCTCTCTTGACCGTAATGGTATTGATGTATTCGTCATCAGTTTGGACATTACTTATAATTGGTCCACCAGAATAGTTGTACTTGGCTCTGGCGAAATTGGTGTGATTATTGTTTATCTATGGACCTAACGTGGAAGCATTATTAGAACCATGGTGCTGCAGTGGTTTCTTATGAATAGTATGGTTTGAATTGGAGGAAAATTGTGATCCACCTACCTCAATGATACGACTTTCGATAAGATCTTGTACTAGGTTTTTCAGTTGTCGATAGTTAGAGGTTTTATGTCCTTTTTCCTAATGATAATTGCATAATGCATTATCATCCCACCATGCTGGTTTAAATTGTCCTGGGTCATATGGTTTTGGTTCTTGAAGTGTGATGACTCCATTCTGGAGGCATTTCTTGAGGACTTCTTCAATGGGTTCACCCAAAGAAGTGTATGTGTGACCCCTAGGAAATTGTCTCATCTGACGGTATTGTCCCTAATTATTTTGGCTGCTCTGGTTGTTTGAAGGGACATTGGTAGGGGGTGTCATTGTTGGTGTTGGTTTGTTTTGTTGTTGAACCCCTTTTAGGGCTAGTACAGGACCCACAATGTTTGCAGTCTTAGTGTCAACAACACCGTCATTTGTAACGCGTTTATTTTTGACCCAGTATTTATTCTTGTCGGCAGGCGGATTTGCATTTGCATTTTTGGGACTATACCTTAGCTCTCCCTTTGCGATAAGGGCTTTCTCAATCTGGACCCCTTTTTCGACTAAGTCCATGAAGGTTATGCAGCAATGCACTTGCAATGCATATTTTAGGGGACCCAGAAGTGTTTGAACAAACATGTCCACCTTTTCCCTTTCGGGTATGTCAATGTAACACCAACTAGCTAGACTTCTCCATTTTTGAAAGAATGGGATGAATGTCTCACCAGCATCCTCTTGCATGATATTGCACAAGCTAGTGATAGAGGTATCCATGTCAATGTTGTATGCGTAATTTTTTATGAATTTTTGTTTAAGCTCATCCCATGTTTGGATATCCTTTTGAGTGGAAAACCATTCAAGGGCAAGACCCACAAGAATTTTAGAGAAAAGTCTCATCAAGTATGTTTGTTCATAGGAGACGTCCATACAATTGGTTGCAAATTTGTGAACATGTTTGATGGGGTTTGTCTTGCCTCTATATTTTGTAAAATTGGGTGACACATATCCCGAAGGAAATGGTGGCATGTATAAGGTCATGTCGAATGGGTATACATTTAGATCATATGACACTTCTAATTTCTTGCCTGATATTTGTATGTTTTGGATAGTTTTCTCTAGACCCATCAGTTTTTCTTGTAAGGCATCTATAACAAGGTCATTTGTGGTCCCATACATTGTATCATAGGTCCCCATTTGCTGCGCGTGGATATTGGTGTATTGTGGCGATATGGATTGTTGTGACATGTATGATGTGTTCGGATTGGCATGTTGTTGGTATTGAAAGTTGGGATTGGGGGTATGTTGGTGAGTATGAATGTGGGATGAGTACATTGGGATGTGTCCCCCAACCATTTGTGTCGATATTTGGGGGATATGGTGACCATGAACATTGTGATGTGTTGATGATGCCATGGGTTGGGTTATTTGGCCACCTTGTGCAAATTGTTGGGTTTGTACAAGGGGGATGTTTGTATTTGGTCCTTGGGAGGTAATGACATTTGATTGTGTTGGCGTGTTAACTTTTTTTTGTTTTCCTTGGATAAAGATACGTCTTTTGCCTCCTCCCAAAGGATTTTGTGATATACCAATGAGCGGATATTTCAAAGGTGTGCTCATGGTAATAGATGTAGCTATCAAGGGGGGATTTTTGTGACTTGATGATGCCCCTATGGAATTTACTGTCAAGGTAAAGAGAGCATTTGAATAACTTGCCCACATTGCCAAGGAGCCAAAGGTGGTTCTAGCCGATTGTGACAGTATTGTGGATGTTGTGGGCATTGTGGCAAATTGTGATCCTCCAATGGATGTAGTGTTTATTGTATTGGAGGTGTTTGGGATATTAGAGGTAGCATGCACGGTCGTTATAGCGTCAAAGAAAGTATTGCTCATAGTGTTTGGAGGTTGTCTGTTATTTGTCATGTTATATGCATTGTTGACATTAGGGTCAGGAGATGTTGATCTCAACGTGTTAATGTCGAAACCCTGGGGTAACTTGGCTCCTTGACTTAAGAGTATAGCCAAATATTTTTCCCTGTCATATAGGACCATTTGTTCCACAAATTGGGAGGCCTCTAGATCTTGCGTCGCTACCTCTAGGTTTTCCTCAAGTATTTGTCTATATTCATCCTTGTGTAAGAATGGTTCAAATGGACTGTTTGATGAGGATGGTATTGTTGTGAGAGGTCGATTGTTTGTATTGCCAAATGGATCGTCGAAAGTCCAATTCGGGTCATACGTGGGATTGTTGATAGTGGAAGTGGGGTCTTGTCGAAAGTTTTCCATTTGTCATTGTTGTTTTTGGAGTCTAGTTTCCACCATAAAATGAGATTGCTCAAATGAAAATGATGACTAAATGCAAGGATGACACTATGCAAGGTCTAAGTTTGAAATGACAACTGGGATGAATAATATTTTTGGATTTTTGGGAATAAAATATGCAATGTCTAAACTTATAATACAATTTAAGACAAGGGTACCTAAGCACTTCTAAGCTCAATCTTTATTTTTGATTTCAGTTACTAAAGGACTTTGCTGAAAAGGACAAGATGACAAGGTCAAGATGACTAATGAGTTTTCCTAACTAGACTGTTGAGTTGGAAAATCTCACAAAAGGGACAATGACTGAAAAAGGGATTGATAATTTAGTCGAAGAGAACCTAGTTTCGAAAGCAATGACATTGCAAATTGTGTTGAGATTTGTCTAATCCAAAGTATAAGAGATGTAAAACCTAGGGACAAGGTAATGCCTAATGTATGCAACTAAAAAAAATGAAGGATGAAACCTATGGTCAAGAATGCAAACTAATGATTGAAAATTTTGAGCAATTTCAAAGTTGGTTTTTGACAGAATCACGTTGGAAGCAATGTTTGACAAAAGATTGACAAGATGTAGACTCATATCTGACTTTGTATGAAGTTTCTACTTGTGACAAGAAAATGCATCGTTTAAGGCCTCTAATGTGTCACAATTTTGTGAATGCATTTCAGTTTGAGCGAATGTGGCTCGGGGACTAATAGATGCGACCCTATAAGGTTCAGATGTGTCTCTATAAGGTTCAGATGAGTCGCGACGCAGACAGATGTAGTGTTTGAAATGTCGAATGTGGTTTATCAGTTCAATTACGTCTCAGTAGTTTTCAAATGTGTTTCAAAAAGGTGAATGTGTTTCAATAATTGCGACACAGTTTGTTTTCTTGACGTATTGAGAGAAAATTTGATTTGTCTAGTGTTGAATGTTTTGTTCAGAAATGTAAATGTGGTTAAGAATGTTTGAGAAATCCAGCAAGCACTTGACAAGCACAATGTTTTTAATGTAAGCAAGCGCACATAAGACAAGTATAATCCTAAAAGGCCAATAGGCCAAGGGTTTGTGTACTTGATATAGCCCACGGATATACCCTAGATTGGTGATAAACACCTTTCCTTCTCGAGAGCGGATAGCTTAGAATTTTGGTGGCATTGGCTCCCCTCCACGACTCATTAATGTCATTCGAGCACACCAAATTCGAATTCTTAGGTAGTGACTTCCCAAGAACTGCTATCTCTACTCAAGAGGATCAGTAGTGAGTGTCTTCGGGCATGATACTGTACCCTACACTATATCAAGCAATGACCAAAGAATGGTTGGACACTAAAACAAGAGGTGTTTAATACGAGCATTTCGTTCATAGGGCATGATCCATGCGGCGAGAGTCCCCTTTCGGATCCATCTCGTCGGAACCACACGTGTGATTCTTGGGCTTTCCCCAAGAATCCACTTTTATATACTAGCTGAAAGTCCCTCGGTGTCAAGGTGCTACCGGTCTGAGTCGTCCTGGGGTGAGTACTTTTTCCCACTAGAACAGGCCCAAGTTCTAGAGTTAGTAACCATTTCTCTTACACCCAGGATCGCCTGAAAGCGCAAGGGGATAGGATACTTAGATTACTAAGTCATGAGGGTAATAACATATAAAAACAGGTATGGTTTTTTTATCACCAAGTTTTCATTAGGTGAGAGCATACTCACCTACCATTTTGCAAACACAGTCATGCAAATTAGAAGACATGTTCTTTTTAATTGCACTAAAAGTAAGTGTGTACTAATCTAAGAAAAATACAGACACAATATTTTAGTGTTCAGTCTTTGACGTTCGAACCTGCAAGACCACAAGTTAGGAGTTTGAATTTTTTCCTTTGACCCACGAAAAGTAACCGCCAAATGCTGCAAATGAAAATTAGTACCATGAAAACCTAACTAGGAAGAATATAGAAGAACCAGAATAAAAAGAACAAAGAAAACAAAAAAAACCCGAATGCAAAAAATCAGAAAACATTACCAGTCAAATGCGTCACTATAGAGTGAATGTGTCTCTCTCTGTGTCAAATGTGGCTTTCCAGACTTCAATTGCAGCTCATCAAATTGATTGTGGTGTTTTAGCCTGTGTATGCATCGTGACGCATCAGATGTGCCACGATTTTAAAAAAACAACTGCATCGCTTCGTACCTATACCTGCAAAAATGATAGAGAACGGACAAAACCATACAGAAAAAATAAAAAGAAACAAAGTCGGGTTCACCAATGTAACTAAGGGTTAAAGTTCAGGTTAGATTAGGGTTAGCAAATCAATACAAATTAAGAAACCCAAAGAAATTACAAAACACAATGAAAGTAAACATAAACAAAATGATTATACCAGCTAATCGATGGGACCTCCATGATTCACCTTTGTAACACCTTCTAACTTGCTAGTTGACGTGTTGCCCTCAGATTCAACGTGCGAGAAATCTAGAAATGAAAGTCTAAGTCCTACACCAAGCTTTGAAGGATTTGATCCAAGTCTATGTCTATGCCTAAATGACTAAAAATGCCTATGCCTAAATATGCCCAAAACTTAATGAAATATGACAATAAATGTAGCAATTTCTGTGAAATATCTAAGTATGTCAGTGTGTAATCTAAAAATGAGAGCAAAATAGCATTTTATAGAAAATGCCATTTTGAATGGACGGGCGAGATTGACTTTCGATAAAGACCTAAAATCAGAGGTCCAGATTAAATTTGATAATCCCTAATCAGGGTTAGGGAAAAATTATTAAGTGAGCGGTTGAGATGTCATCTAAGAAGATCAAATCAACAGTGGAGAATAAATGAGATAATTAACAAGAAAATAAATATTTTCAAAAATCAAGAAGATAAAGACTACCTGATTTGTGAGATTCAAAAAATTAAGAAGATAAGAGTTGAACTAAAGATCAGATTCAAAAAATCAAGAATCTTCCCGATTACTTGATTTTTAGAAGATTAGTTACCATTAATTCAGAATATGGATTTTGTGAAATAATAAAAATTGATTTTCAGATTATTTACCAAAATGGACTATTAGTTAAGAATGTGATGACATTTTAAATAATTTTATTTATTTAAAATGAGAGGAATATTAATTTTGACAATTAAATAATTAAAGATAATTATTTAATTTAGCAGATATGATCAATAGTTAAATAAATTAATCAATTCATTTAATTATGACAATTAGTGACATATTAAATAAATAAATAAAACTTATTTATTTAATAATCGGGAAGAAATGATTGAAGAAGGGTAATTAAATAAATTAAGAAATTTATTTAATTAAGGGAAGACTTAGACAATTAATGACGTATTTAATAAATAAATAAAATTTATTTATTTAATAATCATGAAGAATAAAAGGACATGAATTAATTAAATAATTATGAATTATTTAATCAATAGTCGAATGTGGACCAAGGACATAATTAAATGTCATAATTATGCTAGGATGAAAGTGATAAAAATAGAGCTTGCAAGCCTAGGTCATTTTTAAGTGTCTACAATATATAAATTAGTGTGTATTTATTTATTGCAATAAATAATTAACCTAAGTAACACATTAAGAATTCTAAGGATTTGTGCTTGGAAAAAATGCATAACAATTTTTTTTGTTGGATGTCGTGTTGTATAGTTTAGAAAAACTCAAAATATGAATAGGATTTTAAGGCCATATATTATGGTAGCTTACAATGCAAAAGAAGGAAGGAAATCTATTATCAATTTTAATCTACAATTTAATACCATATGAAAAACCACATGTAGTATTATCTAAAATTAATTCTTGACATATTAATTTTATAAAATACACTTACCATTCAATAAACTTCTCCAAGAAAGAAACCCTAAGTGAACATTAATTGAACCCTTGAATTTGTAGATTCCTGTAAAATCATAACCCTAATTCAGACCTAATTTAGCAGATTCATACCTCTAATCATAACCTAAGCAGACACTAATCCTAATCAAAACCTAACCCTAGCCTTAAAGTTATCATATAATCTAATTATCTCTCTTATCTAAATTTGGGTTGAATTATTTTTCCTTTATTTTTACTTGCATATATTTTTTGTTTATTAGGTCTTATTTTATGAATATATGCAAATATAATTTTACTTCTACATTCATTCTATGCCTATTTTTTTCATGATATTTTAACATTCATTTTCTAGAATATTAGATCAATCTCACACATATAAATATGAAACCTCAAAATTTTAAAATAATATTCAAGTTTTTCCACTTCAATTTATCATTTATGTTATTTGAATTAAAATATTTTAAATCATACTCGTAATTCATCTAAAAAAGAAAAACAAATTGATATATAATT